>APFE031581482.1:12654-55284 GCA_000404065.3 Pinus taeda
TTACATGACATGGGTTAACCACCTTATTTATTACTATGACCCATCCCATTATTACATTATTACCTTGGGTACCTCCCTCGGTACCCCATATTACTCCCCCTAGGTATATAACATTTTCCCAAGGTCACTTCAGAGGTGCATCAATTCTCCCGAGGCAACTGTATTTTTGACATTTCTATAAAACCATGACACATGTGTAAAAAGCGAAAGATGTTTTTCTTCCCTGGTCTATTTTGGAATAAAACCTCTCTCAGTTTTCCCAAATGCATCTTTTATTGCTCAGAAATATCATTTGAGTAAAACCTATCCTGATGTGTGGAACAGGGGATTTGTCGAAATGAAGTGAAATGAAGGGGATAAAGGGCTTCTAAATTCTTGAGAAAATTTTGGGAAGTAGGGAGGGATGCTAGGAAGCAGTAGAAAGTGGAATTTCAAAGATTTAGTGAGGGGAGAAGGTCCAAAAGGGCAAAACACAGTCCTAGCCTGGAAAATTGTCAAGTTGTGGCAAGAAACTAGGGTTTGTGCGAAAATGAGGAATTCGAGGGATCTCAATGATGGGAAGTGTTTAATAAGGTACATTAAGGATAGGGGAAGGTGTATGAACATCCAGATACAAGTTTTGCTAATGATTTGACCATCCAAGAGATATTACCTTCAAAACCCTAGGAGAGGGAAATGAAACTTACCTAGGTGCAACTAAAGCATGAACAAAGTGTAAAATGACCCAATGGAACTTGACATGATGATGACAGCCCTATGAATGATGGTACACTCAACTGAATGGTGACATGGACCGACATTTGGACAACTTTGAAAAGAGTGAAAGAAAACCCTAGACCTAATACCTAGTGACTAAATTTTTCTTGAAGACTCACTCAAATGACAAAATTTGACCTTGACACCTTAAAATCACTTTGTAAGAGCATGTTTGATCACTGGAGGAAGGTTGCAAAGACTGGCACTAACAGATTCAAAGGGATTTTTGGCTTCCACTGTCCATTTAAGTTCTAGGTCCTTTCTTAACATGTTATTTAATTCTATAATTAGTTCTGCTAGATTTGAAATGAATCTCCTAAGAAAGTTTATCTTGCCTAGAAATCACTGTAACTCTCTAATGTTTCTAGGATGGGTAATGGTCAAAATGGCCTCTATTCTAGTAGGATATATTCTAATCCCATCTTTAGATAAGATATGTCCCAATAGTTTTCCCTCTTCCAGACCAAAGAGTGTCTTTTTGGGATTTAAATAAATCCCAAATTTTCTACTTTTGATAACTACTCTTCTCAAGTGGTCTAGGTGTTCATTGTATGATTTAGAGAAGATTGTGATGTCATCTTGGTATACTACTCGAAATTCACGGATATACTTGGCAAAATTTATATCCATAGCTCTTTGAAATGTGGCACCTGCATTCATTAATCCAAAAGGCATTTTCAAATACATGAAGTTACCCCAAGGAGTAGTAAAAGAAGTTTTGGCTTGGTCCTCTAGTTGAACTAAGATCTGGTTATACCCAGAGAATCCATCTAATAGTGAAATTCTGGATGAGCCTACTACCCTCTGTAGCATATGGTCCATTTTTGGTAAAGGATAGTTATCTTTTAGTGAGATCTTGTTTAAATTTCTGAAATATACACAAAGTCTAATTTCACCAGTCCTTTTTCCTACTAGTGACTATGTTTGAAATCCAATCTAAGTATCTAATGGGGGCTATAATTTGGGCATCAAGCATTCTATTAACTTCTTTCTCAATAGACAGCATAAGAACTGGGTTTATTGTCCTAAGTTTCTGTTGCAAAGGTTTATGATCTTTTAGAGGTATTTTGTGTTGGATTATGTTGGTGTCATAAGATTTTAAGTCTTCATAACTCCAGGCAAATACATCCTCAAACTCTTTAAACAAATTGATGTATTTAACCTTTTCCTCTGGTGGTAAGGCTTTTGATATTTTAATGAGTTTTGGTTTATCCTCAGTTCCTATGTTACAATCTTCTATGTTAGCTCTCAAAGGTTCCATTTTGGTTTTCCTGGCTACATCATTAGAGTCAAACAAATCTTCTAAAGGGACTAATCCCTTAGGCAAAAAATTATTTTTTAGATCAAGAATTTCTGAATCATCATTCATTATTTCTTCAATCTCTACATTCTCTAAACTATCTGTTTCTACTCTAGTAAATTTAGTTGGTTTAGCTATATCTAAAATATTTACATCTACATTACTTTCTATGTTGTTTGTGTACCTCATATATATCTAACTCATATCCTTGTTTAAAATCAAAGGATTCACCAGATTCTAACTGCAACTGCTACAACATATATAACTCTTGTTCTTCTTGAGTAAGAAAAGCAGTGTCTTCATCTTTGGATTCTAGTAAGTTTATCTAGGTGTCACCTATCCTTCTTGGCTCTGTGGACACTCTGCATAGTTCTCTTGGAAGGGGGGCCTTATCTACTAATCTGGTATAGCATTCTTTCTAGTGTTAGGGTTCTTCCTAAAGTTGGGGTTTCTCATTAGGGGTTGTTGTTGATTCTCCTATTGATTTTTCCTCTCCATGTTTTATAATATATCCATTATTCTCTCTAAACTCTTAGCTAAAATATCTACCTTTCGATCTGAAGTGGAATTTTCCTCTTTAAATACAACTTTCTTTTCATTTCTCATTCAGGCTTTCTTGGCTAATAGGTTGGCCTCTACACTAATAACATTGCTTTGCATTTGTTCTAGTGTTTAAGGGTTTCTTTCCCTTGACTTGTATGACATATCAACATCAAAACCATCAGGGAATTTAATTAATGCTAGGTTAGGTGAAGGCTTAATATTGGCTAGAATTGCATTGTAGATACTATTGAACCTAGTGCAATAGTCCTGAACTAACTCATTAGGAGCTCTTCTAATGTTTTCATATTCAGAAAGTATTTGCAATGGGTTTTTCTTTCTCTCCCATCTATCAATGAATAATTTATGAAAATTAGCTAAATCTGCAATATGGTTGGCAGGAAAGGCTTTGAACCATTTCTTGACATCCCTAGTTAAAGTTTGTGCAAACAACTTCATTTGGACATCTTCTTCATCTATCTCATGCAACTCAAAAAAGTCGACATCTTGTTTACATGCTGTTGGGCAACATACTGACCAGTGGCATCAAACAGGGATATTTTACTCTGATAATCTGCGGGCATGGCATAGTTGTGCAAGTAAAACTAGAGGTGCATATTGATTTGCCATAGGTATGATTCTGGTTTGACTAGGGGGTAAAAGTGTGGTGCTTGAGGAAGGGCTTGAAACTGATGGAGACGAACTAGATATGGTGAGGATGGTTGATGAATTACTAGTTTAGGGTATTGGACTGGGGTGGATACTATTGGTGAGGTTATGGTAAAAGAAGGTGTATTTACAACGAGTGAAGACTGTGCAAAAATTTCAGAGGCAACAATAGTGAGGGCAGCTAGTTCAACAGATTGTTGAAGGTAAGCACTATCTATATTGCTCATCAATGTAGAGGTAAAGGCTTCTAACTTGTCAAAAAAGTCCAAGACAAATTTATCTAAATCTGGATGGATAACCCTTTTTGATTCAATGAGATGAGTAAACTCAGGGTCTAACACTATTTCATGGATGGAACTCTCAGATTTAGTTCTAAATAATGAGAGGTCAAATGAAAAATCAAAAGGGACTTCCTCTAAAGTTGAAAATTCCTAAGGGAGTGAGTTTGCTTTGACTAATTGGCTACTACTTGCCCGATTTTCTTCATTTTTTTGGTTTTCTTAGAATTATGTCTGGGTCATCAACTATAGTTGCAGGGTTTGGATATGGATTTGCCCTATTATAGTGATTCTTCTTAGAAGCCAAAATTCTAAATTTTTTAAATGTTTTTATGAAATTTTTGAATATTGACTTTGGAAAATGACCTTAAGGGGCTTAACATGAAATTTAAGGTTTCGTTAAAGTTTTATGAGACTGAGGATCGAAGTCCCCAGTATGGTCACCAATTATGTTATCAATCTGATATTTCTTTTGAAGTTAAAGAAGAAAGAAAGGTCAAAGGTAACCACAAACCACTTTTGGAGATCATGACCTAGCCTTCCTAATGCTCAGAGAGGGCTCTCTCTTTATAATTTAACTTTTTTTAGTTAAGATGATTTTAGGACAGTTATTGTTTGCACTTGGGTTTTGGTTTGAATTTGGTTGGTGGGGTCACTTTACTTAAATGAATAGAGGTATGCTTTTACCATTGGGCTATGGGGTCGAATGTCAGATAAACAAGACTAGATTTAGTTCTAAAAACAGTGTCTAAAGGGCAAGATAGATTAGTTACTGCAGATCTCAAAGGCTAAATTGTGAAATGGTTTCAAATCGGATCTAGAGAAAAATTAAGGGTTCCCTAGGCCAGACTCTAGAAGGAATGAAAGAAGTCAACCGGGATGGGAGAGTGGCTAAGGGTTTTCAAATCCAAGTATTAGAGGAAAACATGTAAATGACTAACCGTGCAAAACAGAGTGTACTTAAACAATTTTTGAGTGATATCTCGAGTTAATTTATTCAAATTTAGAAAACATTTAAGATTATGAAACACATAAGAAGGTAACAAAATCAAACAAAAAAGATACTTCATTGCAAGTAGCTCATCTCATAAATCCTATAGTGAAATACTTTTATTACTTGCTTCAGTCTATTGACTTGAAAGTGGTACAATCACTCTTAGGTTATAAGATCAAAATAACTCTACAAATGTAAAATAATCCACCATAATAATTTGAATTATGAAGTATTTATACAAAAGGGAATTACAAAATATCTCAAACTGCATTGAGAACTAATCTGGGAAAAATGAATATCTTAATGCAAGAAGATAGAGACAGATATTGAACTGCTACTTGTTGTCCCTGTTATTTAGGTTCTGCTAGATTTTCTCTTTGATCTTTTCCCCTTTAAGCTACTTGGTTTTTTGGTTTCCACACTAGATGTTCTGTTTTACTTTAACCTTTCATCGAATGTTCTTTCATCTTATACACTTTAACCTTGCTGACCTATCAATATCCTTTTACTTTGTTGTTTTACTTTTTACTGTACATTTATATTTTTACTGTATATTTACTACAATAAATCATTGAGTTTTTCCCATGTATTAGCATCTGGCAATTGGATATTGAGAATTTTTTGGTATTTCTCATCTACCTCTATATACTTAGAAAAAGTTGGCTTATTAATAAAAAGGTGTTTTACCTCATGCTGGAGGTAAAACAAGTTTTCAAATGTTTGGTACAATACTTTGCCTGTTGGTATGCCCTTCATGGATGAAGTGTTTACTTGATCTCTAGCCACTTCCCTGATATTCTTATTGTAATCTTCACGTGTAATTATCTTACCATTTATAACTAAGGGATTAGGTAATCTCTTTTCCTTCAAAATTTCAAACTTAACCATGAACCTGTCAATGTCTAGTTGCATGTTTTGAAACTTATCTTCTAAGTTCAACATCAAACTCCTCTTAGTGAGGACTTTTTTGAATTCCAAAATTGTACATATCCTATCAAGTATCTCAATTTCTTGTAGCTCATACTTATTCTTGGAGATGAGGAAATGAATGATCCTTGTTGCCTCCTTTGGCATATCTCCAAGTTCTTATTTGATTTTCTGGATGGCTTCTGTAGCCCACTTTATCAAATCAATCTGTTCAAAAATAACCTGAATGGATGGCCAAATATCATTGACAGATTCAATGCTATTGGCCCATAGTTGCTGCTTAGCCTAACCTAGCGGCTCACCTAGTGTTAGTTTTTTCTCTAGGCTTTTGATTCTTTCAGTCATCCTTATGGCCTTCTGTTGTTCTTCTCTATGCATGATTTGGACCAATTTGTAATCTGTCTCTAGGATGGTGACTTTCTCCATAAGTATGTTCATCTTCATGGTCTGAATGGACATTTCTTCCATTGCTTTAACCAGCCTGTTTGCTTCATCACCTGTAGAGACTGTTGCTGTTGATCTTGTTGCTAATGTAGTAGCCAGTAGTGTAGTGGCCATTGGAGCAGTGGGAGCTAAAGATGCTACCAATGTAGAAGGTACAATAGTGGTAACTATTGGAATGACAGTTGGAGGAGCATTATCTAGACTAGCTTGTTTGAGCTGCATCAAGATATCCAGTTCTTTCTCCATCTCCTTCAACTAATCATTCAGTTGCAGCACTAGGTCCATCATCTCTTCTTGATTTCTCTGACTTTCTAGGACCTCTTTTGTCTATGGGTGCTATGAAGGAGGCAGCTTAAGATGTTTCTTGAGGGTTGCTATATCCTCATTCTTCTTCTTAATTAATTTCTTTGTGGCCTTAACATCACTTGGGTCATGGCCTAGTAATGATCAAGTCCTGCAAGGATTTTATCCTAGTGCCTTTGGCTGTGAAGAGGCCTTCTCCAGCTTGAATTGTGCTATCACATTATCTAATGAATCTTTTAGTTTAAAATCATCCATGGCCTTTTCTGTGAGGGTGGAGTAAATAATTTCTCCAGCCTACTTATGGAACTCTATCTGACCAATGGGGTGAACATCCTTGGCCAACACCTCAAAATTTGTCTTCTTGTAGTCTGTTGAGGTCCTTGGTTGCTATATAGTGGGCTGCAAAAATGATACCTGCATC
This sequence comes from Pinus taeda, assembly GCA_000404065.3. NCBI lineage: Eukaryota > Viridiplantae > Streptophyta > Pinopsida > Pinales > Pinaceae > Pinus > Pinus taeda. Next base: position 19,287 of record APFE031581482.1, read on the forward strand.
TTGCCTACTTTGATGTCAAAAGTTGACATTAGTCTAGTCTGGTTTGGTAGTGTAATCTTGAGGTATTGGGCATATGTGTCTGCCTTTGAATTTTCATTCCTCATCTTTATCTCTTTGAATATATCTTTGATATCCTTCTCCTTGTCAGCTGGCCTAACAGAGGAAGAAACCTCCATATTCTGCTATCTCTCTATCATTTGTGTGTTGGAGGTTGATGGCTATTGTGTTTCACCTGATGCAATTGTTTTTTCACTTATCTGCCTCATTGCCTAAGTGTTAGTTATTTCCTCTTAACCAATGTTCTTCTATTGTTCAAAGACATGATTCAACTTGGGCCTCTTTCTTGGCTCAAACAGCTCATTAGTAGTCTCCATGGTAGACCTTGATGTTTTCTCCCTGTTCCTATTAGGATTCTTCTCTTCATTGGCTAGGGTTTGAAGGACAGGAGGAATGTTCATTGGCTCCCTTTGTTCTAGAACATACAGGAAAGAGTTGTGATCAAATTATATTTCAAGATCAATGAGTGTGTTCTCTACATCCACAACAGTGTTGTCCATATCAATCAAGGTTTCCTCCACCCACTCATCCTGGTTAGCAAACTATTCAATGTTAGGTCTTGGGTGGTGGATGTATGCTCCCAACTTGACTCTAAGTCTAAGCTTGTTTATGACCCCATGAGGGTCATAGTGCCACATGAAACTATTTTTGCATTTCATTTGTTGAAGTAACCTGTCGACCTTTGGTCTAGCCTGTATGTTGTTGCAAATGAATGGGCTCATTTGATTTTTCACTTTGAACTGGGTTTTCTTCCTGTAAGCTAGGAAGTGGACCTAATCAGATTTGATGATTTGTTTGAAGTATTTAAGAGAAAATATATTCATAGGGATGTATTTGGACAACTTACATGGGCTAGCTACAGCCATAAATTCTTATATCAGTGTGGTTTTGGTAAAAGTACCAATCTCCCACCTTGTTTTTCTTGGCCAATTGCAGCACTCTCTTGATATCTGGGTTGATTATAGGCTAAGTCTTAGAAGTCAACATGCTCATAACTGGGTACACAAAAGAGTCTATGAAATCTTTGTAGGTGAATGTTGTGGAAAACTTCTAGACCAAGGGTGTCTAGTAAATGACTGATCTCTCCCTTCCCTCAGTGTCCAATTTCTGGATCATCACATGGAACTTGTCCGTCTGGTAATACAAAAACATATAAAACAACATTGAAGAGTATTTGAAAACTCTTTCAGTGGGTAGTTTGGTCAATTATTCATGCATTCTATCTACAATGAACTGAGCATAATCATACATAATAGCAAGAGGCTTGCCTGGAATGAAAATGGATAGGAAGGCCATGATGACCTCATCCACATGCTTATCTGATGTGTATCCTAGGATGCATTAGAGCATGGTGATTATGTGCCTACCAGTCTCTGAACAAATAGCGTCAGCATAGGGTGGAGTGCCTGTAGGAGTATGGCGTTCCTCAATGATGTACAGGTCCAATAGATTTCCAATGGAAAGAGGGGTCTGATTAGGGCTAGGCTAGATTTGTAGCATCTGGTTGATGGATTTAGTAGTAATGGTGAATATTAACTCATAGTTTGGTGCCACAACAACCCTTTCACTTGGGAAATAGCAGGCATGACAAAAATGTAAAATGTTTGGGAATGAATGAACTTCTAGGAATGTATACTTGGGCAAATTGGATTCCCAAAGGTGATTGTTATCTGCATGGTTTAGAAACCTATCCTTACTCTAGTAGTGGATTTTCAGAAGGTGACCTGGAGTAGTAGTGTCTTTAATTTGGAAATCCCTGTCTGCTAGGGCCAAATGGTCAATGTCCAGGTGAGGGGTTGACATAGGTCTGACATCCAGAGAGGTCTGGGCAGCCATCTTTAGGATAAATGTGGGAATCAGGCTTATACAGGCTGAAGCAGTGATGTTTTGAAAACTCAGGTGCAATGATAGGGTAAGGGAAGTTTGCAGGTTAGGGGTTTGGGTATTGAGCAGGAAATACTCTCAATTCAAGGGAAATTAATTAAATTCAATTACTTTAATGTTTGAATTAAATATACATTCTTGAATTTGAGAGGGCCAGTATTGGTTCGTTATCAAAATACCTAGAATTTGAGGTTCAGACTATAAACTGGTTTTCATGGCAGCTGCAGAGGGTAGTGTGGCATCAAGTATGTTGTGGATGACTGGATGGGGCGTCTGGGGCATACTCGGAAGGTACTCGGCAGTTGAATTTGGTTGCAGAAACTCAGGTTTGCATAGGAAGGCTTGGAAGATTTCATAGAGCAAATTGAGCAAAAAGGGTGAAAATGGGGGTTTGCAGCCTTTTAACTAGCAATGGTTAGAAATTGGTGCGGAAAAAAATAATGTACAGTGTTGGTTTTCACTTATGTGGGGAGGCAGTTTAGGAGGCCATCACATCGCTTCTAGCCATTGGGTGATATTTTCTAGAGAGCACGCGAGTTCACACAGTGCTTCCACGTAGCCAGAAGGGGCCTAGGAAATACCGCTCATATCACGCGCTCTCGGGAAGGTAAAGTTCGGGAGGTGAATGGACATGATATGGATGCATGCCATCAGATCTAGGGGTGGCAAATCGGACGGTTGTCCATGGTGAATTTTCACGGCACGAAATCTAGGTAGAAATTAGTGGGGCCCAGGGGTTAATTACAGTTGATTTGTAATTAATTTATGAGTAATGGTGGGATTAAAAATATAATGACTAGGGTTTATGTAGCAGGATTAGTTTACTGCACCAAAGTGGTGGGTTAAACAAGTTTTATTGGGAAAATGGTGAATTGTGGGGTTTATTAATAATGCGGGGGGGGGATAAAACTTAGGATAAAGGGGGTTTCATGGGTTTTTAGGCAAAATAGGGAAAATAATAAAGGGAAAGTGGTTTCTTAAAGGGGAATGGGTTTCACACTAGGGAAAAGGGGTTTTTGGGTAGGGGAATGAGTTTGGAGGGTAAATTGCTAGGGAAATGTGTGAAACCAAGGGGCAAGGGTGAAAATGAAGGGAAAGGGGTATTCTAACCAGTAATGATGGGATAAAGGGGAAATTAGTAAGTATTTAGTGGGGGGTTAAATGAAATGAAGGGGAAGTTAACCAAATCAGCTTATAAGCATCCCTTTACTTTCAGAACTTCTCCTGCACACTGAAACACATGATTAAACATGATAGATGTTCTTATGCTTCAATAAACTTTGTACTTTCTGCAACCTTTCTTCTATTTACCCTAACATTTTTTCTTCACTTTGTTGGGTGCATTTAGGCTAGAAGACCCTTTCTTTCCTTTTTCTTTTGAAAAGTAAACTATCTAATTCTAACCTTATATCTTCCAATTGCTTAGATTAAGCTTATGAGCACATTTTATTTCTCTACCTAACTACTGGTCTACGAAGATTAAATAGTTTGGCTAAATATTTTATTCTCTATCTATAAACATGAAATCTAAAGCATGATCTAGTCAAGAATAAACAGTTTGACTATCATGGGTTATGGCATGTTGTTATGAAACCAACTCACAAAAAGATACAAAAGATAGATCAATGCCTTAGAATTCATCCTCTTCAAGGGGGAAACCTCCTTTACATTACATAAATGAACAATTCTTGGATGATACAAATGAAAATACCTCCTTTCTATATATAGGAGTCTAAGGGGTTATAATATAATCAGAGCCAACATAACAATAATAATGTAAAGTCATAATAATAACAATAGTGGGCTTCTATGGGGCACAATAGTAACAATATGGGCACTACATGGGTACATCAATATAATAAGGGGGTTGTATTAATAACAATAAGGGGTTACACTAGTAGTATACGGGCCTAACACATGTATGACAAGCTGCAGACAACCATTATTTTAGACAATAAAGTAAAGAGTAGTGGCACTTGGACTTGCACACTTTCATGATCTGTTTTTGTTTGGGGTTCATATTTTTTCATTTTTTTTTATCTTTTCTTACTCTTTTTGTGCTTTGATATTTATTTTAGGACATATCCTTTTCACATTTTTTAATTTTAATATGGAAAACAATTTCAGAAAGGAAAGGTATGTACAATATTACAAGACTTAACCATAGTCAATTCAAAATTATGAATCCTATTATTATAGGACTCTAACAATGGCTCCACATGGGGATGGCATTTCCTAGTGAAACGTCAAGAACTCTAAATATTAGTAGCCTTTGAATTGTGATTGTAGTTACCTTGCGAACTTTCCTTCTGTGATTCTGCTTTATTGATAGTTATGATAGTGAATCCTTCAAATCTCAAGTCCTTCTCTCCGGGCTTGAACTTCAAAGGACTACCATCCAATCCAATCTACACTCTGCAATATTATGTACAATGATACAAAGTGAAGTGAACTATTATTAGTCAATGGAAAAATAATTCTTCAGCATTCTACCATTAACAGGACCTCCTATTAGATCTGATCCATCTATCTCTCTCAAGAAAAAGGCATTGTTTCCCCTGTAACCATAAATGACATAAGGCCCTTGCCACAAAAAATAGAATTTTCCATGCTTTCCTTTGTCTTCTCTCCTTGAATCCCACTTAAGGACTTTATCTCCTATGTAAAAATCATTTTATTTGGTCTTTTTTTTATCAAAAACCTTCTTGATTATGTCCTGGATTACTTGTGATTTTACATATACTTCTTCTTTGGTTTGCTGCAAGTGTATGGTCTGATTTATTCTTCTCTAAATATCATTTGGTTCCACCTATAATTCCTCAATGATCTTCATCACTGGCACTCCCAAATATGATGGAAAAACTACATCCATCCCATATACTAACTGGTAGGGAGATGTGCCAATGGAATTCTTGGTAGTTAGTCTGTCTGCCCATAAGGCATTGACTAACTTTTTGTTCCATGTCTTTTTGTTGTCTGGAAGAGGATTCTACTAGTCCATTACCTTGAGGGTAATAGGTTGTGGAGTGGCCAATGGTGATGTGGTATTTGTTACATAAGTCTATCATCTTTTTGGATTTAAAGGCACCTGCATTATCAGTAATGAGCTTCTGGGGGCATCCAAATCCTGATAGGATATTATTTTCTAGAAATGAGATTATGATAGTGTCTGTGTCTTGTCTAGAAGGGATGGATTATATCCATTTGGTGAAATAGTTAGTAGCTGTCAGAATCCATTTGTGCTGAGCTGAGGAGGTGTATTTCTCCAATGAAGACTAACCCCCGTTGTTGAAATGGAATTTCAGTGGAAATTGGTTTAAGAGGCAAGGGTTAAAGTTTTCTCTTTCCCTCAAATATCTGGCATTTATGACAGGAGGTTACATGTTTCTTAACATCTACAAACAAAGTGGGCTAGTAGAAACAATCCCTTGCATGAAAATCTTGCATGATTTTATTAGCTTCATTTTTCAGTAAACAATTCAAAAGAATACCACTGTTGTCTTTCAAAAATAATGCATTATCTATGTTACAACACTTTAATGATTTCATCTTTAAAAATCTAGCTTTAGTTCTTGGTAAACCAAGAGGATCTTGTAAATTTTGTAATACAAATATAATATCTGCATACTAGGGTGAATCAGTAAAAGGTTCACTGATCGTTGGAGTCACCATCTCTTCTTGATCATCAAGGGCACTAATAGAGTTTATATCAAAGGCCTGACAATTTGATTCAGCCACGAGTTTGGCTAAACCTTGGCCTTTGATAAGCATAGTTGGTTTTATCTCTATGTCATATTCCAATATTGTGGCAATCCATTTACCTCTTTTCCCTTCAGGCCCATTTTGTGTCAAAATGTCCTTAACAACAGAATTTGGAACCTAAGCAATAATGTGAGAATAAAGAATGTATACTCTAAAGTCTTTGATAGCCTTTACTAAATCTAATGCCTATTTTTCCATAGTATTGTTTTTTAGTGTGGCATCTCTTAAGGACTTACTAAAAAACGCAATTGGTTGTTCATATCCTTGGTTGTTCTTTTGCAGAAAGACTACTGCAATGGTGTGTTGTGAAGAAAAAGAAAAGATTATAAAATCCTTGTTAAAGTCAAGACTTATCGGGACTGGAGTTTTGGTTAAGGATTCCTTGATGGATTTAAAGGATTGTTTGGCCTCCAATGTCCATTTAAGTGTAGAGTCCTTTCTTAACATGTTATTTAATTCTCTAATCAGTTTTGGTAGATTTGAAATGACTGTAACTCTCTAATGTTTCTAGGATGGGTAATGGTCAAAATGGCCTCTATTCTAGCAGGATCTATTCTAATCCCATATTTAGATATGATATGTCCCAACAGTTTTCCCTCTTCCAGACCAAAGAGTGACTTTCTTGGATTTAAAGAAATCCCAAATTTTCTACATTTGATAAATACTCTTCTCAGGTGGTCTAGGTGTTCATTGCTAGATTTAGAGAAGACCATGATGTCATCTTGGTATACTACTAGGAATTCATGGATCTCCTTGGAGAAAGCTATTCCATAGCTCTTTGAAATGGGGTACCTACTTTCATTAATCCAAAAGGCATCTTCAAATATATGAAGGTACCCCAAGGAGTAGTAAATGTAGTTTTGGCTTGGTCCTCTGGTTGAACTAAGATCTAGTTATACTCAGAGAATCGATCTAATAGTGAAGTCTTGGATGAGCCTACTACCCTCTGCAGGATATGGTCCATTTTTGGTAGAGGATAGTTATCTTTTAGTGAGACCTTGTTTAAATTTATGAAATCTACACAAGGACTAATTTCACCAGTGTTTTTCCTAGTAGTGACTAAGTTTGAAATCCAATCTAAGTATCTAATGGGGGTTATAATTTGGGCATCAAACATTCTTTTAACTTCTTTCTCAATAAATGACATAAGAACTGGGTTTATTCTGCTAAGTTTTTGTTTGAAAGGTTTATGATATTCTTTTAGAGGTATTTTGTGTTGGATTATGTTGGTGTCATAAGATTTTAAGTCTTAATAACTCCAGGAAAATACATCCTAGAACTCTTTAAACAGATTGATGTATTTAACCTTTTCGTCTGGAGTTAAGGCTTTTGATATTTTAATGAGTTTTGGTTTATCCTCAGTTCCTATGTTACACTCTTCTATTTCAGCTCTCAAAGGTTCCATTTTGGGTTTCCTAGCTACATCATTAGAGTCAAACAGATCTTCTAAAGGGACTAATCCCTTAGGCAAAAAATTATTTTTCATATCAAGAATTTTTGAATCATCATTCATTATTTCTTCATTCTCTACATTCTCTAAACTATCTATTTCTACTCTAGTAAATTTAGTTGGTTTAGCTATATCTAAAATGTTTACATCTATGTTACTTTCTATATTATTGTCTACTATATAGCCTGTATCTATCTTACAATTCTAAAACTCACCTTCATTGTTCATGAAATCATAAACCTAAGAATCCTCGGAGAAAATCTGCCAATACTTCAAGTTGTTTGGTATAACAAGCCTATGTCTGACTTCTGCAATGTACAGATGTTATAGGACAAATTGGCCTCCTAATCAACTCAAAGGAGAAAGACAAGATGACTAGATCCATGACCATAGTTGCAAGCCCAGAATCCACACTAACGCTCCCTATACACTGACAACCTGCTTTATAAAGCTTGTTACCAAGCATAAAGGAGTGTTAGTCAACCTGCTAACTCTTCTTGTTAGACCAGGGGGGCGTTAGTGAACTTAAGTGATGTTCAAAGAGGTTCTGCCTACGAATCTGCCAATAAATATCTAGATATTAAATCCCTATATTTATGCAAGAAAAGAAGGGAAACTCCAAAAATCAAGATATTTGGAGAAATTATATTCCGAGAACAGAGGCAAATGGGAAAAAGCTTTTAAACGGGGCAGGTTCATGGTTTTTTCCATAATGAACTACAGGTGGAGTTGGGCAGCCCTAAATCGATTGCTACATAAGCAATGAGAGGGCCATTGCAAAAAGTTCGGAGAATTTAGAAGGATAGCCCATAATGTTGTTGTGAAACTATCATATTCTTGAAGGAGCTAGCTGAAAGAAGGAGAGAGAGAGAGAGAGAGAGGAAGAAGGGATAAGGAAGGTTGATGCAATAGGGTTGTTGTAATCACTCTTTCATTCTGAATATAGGACTACGGTTATGTTCCCTACTCCAAAGTGTCAGTGATATTGTGCATTCATTTTTTCATTCTGATGCTTGTTGTGTTGAGTAGACAAGTTATACATTTATACATGTTTGTTACATATTCTTGAAGTAATTGTCAGAAGTGTATGCTATGATTGGTTTTCTTTTTTCTTTTGTGCAGGAATCATCTTGGAGCCAGTTAGGAGGATTTATTCTTATCGCACGAAGATCCCCAAGCAAATCTAGAAAGAACCAAAGGCAATCCTCTTTCCATACCCTTTCAATATATGCATGATAGATGAACATGTGTGTCACAGGTAGCTTTTGCAGATAACCTTACATTCTATCGAAGGTCCCGGGAAGACTTTCAAGGGTAGTTTTCATCCCATGCATTTTACCCCATAGCAAAATTGGCAACTCCACTGGGGACTATACATTTAGTTCCTGGTTGCCTGGACTCCTCTCAAATCTTCTCTTTCTTCTATGAGCTTCTCGTTTCTTCAAATCCTTTTCTGATCCACAATATACCTTGTTACATCCTGCAAAGTTGTATTCTTCTCAAAAAATAATCCGAAAAGCCCACTTTTTGAGCTATTTCCCTCACAAATGCAGGTTTCTGGTCTACACAGAGCTTTATAAAGCTCTTTGACTGTGCACAGGGAGCGTTAGTCACCAAACTAAAGCTCTGTTTACGCACAAACATAGCATTAGTGACCCATTTTCATGTTTTTCAAGAGATTTTGTGGACCAAAAAGGGGGGAACTTATCTCAAGGGCTAAAGTAAGATCTGCAATAGTATCATGCTAACAAATTTGGTGTCTAATTTTTTTTTTTTAAGAAAATGTTTTAGATTTTCTCTCATAAAAGTCATTTTGTTGAAAGAAAAGCTGATAAACTGTATATCTCCTTCTATCAAAATAGTTGTAGGCTACTTTTCTTTGGTTCAATAGTTGTTAGGGAATATTGAGAAAAGAAACTTTTAGTTATGCAATGTATTGAAAGACTTTAGATGCACTGACAAATACATGAATATGTGAAATGATACATGTGTAGAATAAGACTTGTTTGCATAAGAAATTGGATCTTTTTTTCAAAGCAATGTTTTTCATGGCTTATTGTGTCAAGAGTCTCATCATATTCATATGTCAACACCCCCACAGAAGATCAATAAGAAAGTACACTAAAATTTACACTAAAATCAATCAGTTAACTCTTTTTGAGCAAACCAACATTAGATAGATTAGGACCTTGGGATAAGAGTGTGAGTCAACTGCCCAAGGTTGAAAATCAAACTAGTGTCATTAACGAGTGAAAATCCTTCTACACTCATATTACCAGGACCACTTCACTAACAACAGAGTGAAATACAAGACAACAACAGACTGTAATCGAAGGTAGCCCACCTTATTTTACAACTCCTTTAGGCATTCTTTGTATCGGGGGCCCATTCAGGGATTTCGGAACTGAATCGGGGACTCAGGTATCCTGCCCACACAGTGTGTTGTCTACGACTATGTCACCCGTGGTAATGTCTGTGATTTGAGGTATCTCTAGTGGCCAAAAAATCTAGGTACTTACCTAAGGTGTCTGGGACGGGCTATCCTGGTACCTCAAATGAACGGATCTACTTTGTCTTCGGTTTTTGGGAGGGTGCTCGTCTTCACGAGAGTACTTGGCCCCTCAATCTGAGGTTCGAGCAAAGCTCAAAAGTAACCATAACCATACATTTGGCCATCCTTCTATGTTACTCATTGAGAGACTGGGTTTCATCTCCAATAATCGATGTTTATCAGACGAGGTAATTTCCCTCTGTTTGTTGGTTGACATATTTAGTGTATTTTTTCTTTTTAGGTACCTAAGTGCTATCATTTTTGAGACATAAAGAATATCACATTAAAAATTAGCTGATAAAACTTAACAGTCATTGTGGCTACATCCGGCCCTCGTCGTCAATCCAAACAATTGTTAGGACTTCCTCCATTCGTTGTGGAGGATCCGCCGAGTTCCACTGACTCAGATTCCTCATCTTTGAGGAATCAGTCTCCTAAATCGCACACAGGGTCTATATGGACAACCAATGATTCTGATTTTCCAAAGGATTTCTTTACGGAAGGATTTCTTCCTCATTTTAACACTCTGCTTATAGATATGTCGGACCCTGTAGTTACTCCCGAAGTACCAGTACTTCCTTCTTCACGAGGAGGAACTCTGCTATCTATTTAATCGACACCTCAAGGGTTGTGGAATTATAGAGACACTGTGAGTCTTATACCACTTCCCTAGTCGATGGTCATCACAACATCAGTAATGTGGAATCCCACAATCCCATTCATCCCAGGTATTGCAACTCACATAACACCCTCTATAGGTGGAACCCAGCAGATGCTATGTTCCACTCCTATGGTTCCGCAGAGCATACCTTCAACTAGTGCCACATATAGTGCTCCATACAACACTCAATGCGGCACTATGGGCTCGACTCCAGTTTACAAACAACAAGGTCAACAACCAATGTATAGTTCCAACCCCCAGATTCAGATATTTGGGGCAGTTCCCAATATGCACATGGCAGCGGGGAATGTCATAGTTCCCCCACCATTCTTAGGCATGCATGGACAATCACTGATTGACATGAGTGTTCCCTCTGTTAATCAAAGCCATATGGTTAGTTCTGTGTCAGTTGGGAATCCACAAGTGATTCCCACCCACTCCATGGGGGCACCCTACTCACAATCTTAGATGAGTCAAGGGGGCACTGGTTATACTGGGGGAAACTTCATACCCCAGTATCAAAATCCTCATGGAAATCTACTCTACAACATCGTACTGCAAAACAACTGCTACACCATGCAACCATGTACACCATGGGGAACCAAATGATGGGAAGAGCACATAGCTCCACAGGTCATCCATCATCACCATGGTCCGACTCGAGGGCACCCAACAAGTTGCCTTTTTTGGCAACATTAGATATTCCCGACTTATACAAATTGACAAATGACCCCATCTACCACAACTTACAATGGTTGTCGATCCCGCATAAAATACCAATGGACATTCCCAAGTTCGATGGCAAGCAAGGGGAGGATCTAGGCACCCATATCACCACCTACTATTTTTGGAGTGTTTCTAACTCCATGGTGGATGATAGTGTCTAGTTACGTCCCTTTCCCCACACCCTTACTAGCAATGTAGCAAAGTGGTATATTGATTTACCACGTGCATCAGTAAATACCTTGATAAATTAGCGATGGAATTCCTGAAGCACTTCTAGCTACCTATCCGCTATGAGACTGGGATAGAGCTCCTCACTTCATTTTGTCAGGATACTTCCACCCACATCTCCAACCATATATATGAATGGAGACATAGGTGGAGGTTAGTCAAAGATCCCCTCCCAGACTTTCTCTTAACGGATTGGTTCTGCAGGTCATTACTTCCGCAAATCGCTAGAGATGTTGCTCTAGGTGGTGCGGTCACAGAAGACCAATCCATACGTCGTGCCTAGAACTTGGATTTGATATATTCATAGTCTGGCACTCTTTACAACATAATCCTCAATGCCCCTGGCAACCCCAATCCTTTTGCTATTGCCAAAATGACTACTCTTCCTGTCACTGCGATAAACTTTGTGCAATCTACATAGAAATCCGGTGGAAAGAAAAAGAAGAATAAAAAAAAAAAAACCGCTCCTTTTGAGGAGCAGTCAATAAAGCAACCCAACCCAAAATAGAAGGCCAGTACACCTACTTCTGATGATAAGGATACACCTGCCAGATTTCCTTGTAAACTCTATGTTGAAGACCACGAAACCTGGCATTGTCCGCGGCTTTAGAAATGCACAGTCTACCTTGCTAAAAGGGATACTAGTAAGACCCCCGCTATCCTTAGGAATCCTTTTCCCACTCAGTAGTAGCAAAATCTTATTTCCAACCAATGATAATCAGCTCTGAGTCTCCCATGATGGAAACTCTTTTGGCTCCAAGTTTCCTAACCAATTGTAACCCTAGAATTAGGGCTTCATATTCAACCATGTTATTGGTACACTTGAAGTTCATTCTCCATATTATGGATCCACACTCCTGCACCAGGCCCTAACCTATTGACACATCCATCAAAGTCTAGATGCCATAGGGACTCATGAAAAATGTTCTCATTGTTAGTTGTTTTGCATTTCAAGTCTTTAGCTATGATTTGATTATTGTAGTGTTTTTCATTGTACAAGATAAAAGAGTCCATATCTAAATGCATGGAGTATATGGGAAATTTTTGTGGTTTTTCATCACTACTCACCATGTGTTTCATCAAGGTCTCTTTATATAGTTTTCTTGGTTGGCCAAAAAAAGATATGGTGTCATAAAACATATCTAACTGCAAGGAGCCCTGTAGTTTTTCTCCCCATGAGTGAGATAACAACATTCCATATTTAGGTGGGATGTCTGAAACTTCTATGTCCATTAGAATGCTCTTTGCAAGGCACTAGAGAAGAGTTACACATAAGTCCTTGATCAAACCAAGGCATTTGAATTGGCTAGAGTCAAATGAAAACAAATCCTTATATGGTCTGGTAATGTCTAGGTTCAGTCTCTCCATGATTGCCTTTGGCATCAAATTATGGGATGCCCCTAAGTCTAACATATCATTATGCAAGATTTTTTCATGAATGTTCAAGGCAATGTAGAAAGGAGGAACTCCCCCTTGCTGATGAATACCATTCACCTCAGGGCCAAACCATAATCCAGGCTGATCATCATTCAAGTTAACAACATCCTCCCCCTCTCCTATGTTTACAGTTTCAGTGATCTGTGACCTATAGGATCCATTCTTTACTAGTTCAGTCAAGGGAACTGGTATCTTTAATTTTGCTATTTCAATTTTAATGTTGAAAGGGAGCTGAGCTTTGTTTGTTTGATTTAGATTTTCCTTAACATGTGTAGTTTGTGTGTTCTTATCTTGTTTCTCAGTACTAGGCATTTCAATCTCTGTTTCTACTATTTTTCCTTGATTTATCTTATTTTGATTTATTTTAGTAACTGTCTCTATTTGAGTTTCAGTGGAGGTTATATCTACAATTTTAGGGGTAGAAGTCTACGGTGTTCCCTAGGGAGGATTTGTAACACTTTTGTAACTGGAGCTTCTTTTATTATCTTAGTTTGGGTCTGGATGGATCTTTTAATGGGAGTCTCATTGTTCTTTTTACTTCTTAAGCTATATTGTCTGTGTACCTCATATAGCTGACTCATATCCCTGTTTAAAATAAAAGGATTCACCAGATTGTAACTGCAACAACTGCAACATATATAACTCTTGTTCTTCTTGAGTAAGAAAAACAATGTCTTCATCTTTTGTTTCTAGTATGTTTATCTGGGTTTCTTCCTATCCTTCTTGGCTCTGTGGACCCTCGGCATAGTTTTCTTGGAAGGGGGGCCTAATCTATTGATCAGGTATAGCATTCTTTCCAGTGTTAGGGTTCTTCCTAAAGTTGGGGTTTCTTATTGGGGGTTGTTGTTGATTCTCCCATTGATTTTTCCTCTCCATGTTTTCTAATCTATCCATTATTCTCTCTAAACCCTTAGCTAAAATATCTACCTTTCCATCTGAAGTGGAAGTTTCCTCTTTAAATACAAATTTATTTTCATTTCTCATTCGAGCTTTCTTGGCTCATAGCTTGGCCTCTACACTAAAAGCATTGCTTTGCATTTGTTCCATTGTTTCAGGGTTCTTTCCCTTAATTGGTATGACATGTCAACATCAAAACCATCAGGGAATTTAATTAATGCTAGGTCAAGGGGAGGCTTAATATTGGCTAGAATTGCATTGTAGATACTATTGAACCTAGTGCAATAGTCCTGAACTAACTCATTGGGATCGCTTCTCTTGTTTTCATATTCAAGAAGTATTTGCATTAGTTTTTTCTTTCTCTCCCATCTATCAATGAATAATTTATGAAAATTAGCTAAATATGCAATATGGTTGGCAGGAAAGGCTTTGAACCATTTCTTGACATACCCAATTAACGTTTGGGCAAACAACCTCATTACATCTGCTTCATCTATCTCATGCAACTCAAAAAAGTCAGACATCTTGTTTACATGTTACTAGGCAATGTACTGACCAGTAGCATCATACAGGAAGATTTTACTCTGATAATATGTGGGCATGGCATGGATTTGTGCAGGTAAAAGTAGAGGTGCATATCGGTTTTCCATAGCTATGATTCTAGTTTGACTAGGGGGTAAAGTTGTGGTGCTTGAGGAAGGGCTTGAAACTGATGGAGACAAACTAGGTGATGGTGAGGATGGTTGATGAATTATTGGTTCAGGGGATTGGACTGGGGTGGATACTATTGGTGAGGTTAGTCTAAAAGAATGTGTATTTATAGTGAGTGAAGACTATGTAGAAATTTCAGAGATAGCAGCAGTGAGGGTGGCTAGTTCAGCAGATTGTTGAAGGTAAGCACTATCTATATTTCTCATCAATGCATAGGTCAAGGCTTCTAACTTGTCAAAAGTGTCCAAGACAACTTTATCTAAATATGGGTGGACAACCTTTTTTGATTCAATGAGTTGAGTAAACTCAGGGTCTAACATTGTTTCATGGATGGCGTTCTCAGATTTAGTTCTAAATAATGAGAGATCAAATAACAAATCAAAAGGGACTTCCTCTAAAGTTGACGACTCCTCATGGAGTGAGTTTTCTTTGACTAACTAGCTACTACTTGCCTGAGTTTCTTCATTTTTTGGTTTTCTTAGAATTCTGTCTAGGTCATCAAATATAGTTGCAAGGTTTGGATATGGATTTGCCTTGGTATAGTGAGTCTTCTTAGGAGCCAAAATTCTAAATTTTTTAACTGTTTTTATGAATTTTTTGAAGATAAACTTTGGAAAATGACCTTAAGGGGCTTACGATGAAATTTAAGGTTTCCTTAAAGTTTTATGAGACTGAGGATTAAAATCCCCAATATGATTGCCAATTATGTTATCACTCTAATATTTCTTTCAAAGTTAAAGAATGAATAAAATTCAAAGGTAACCACAAACCACTTTTGGAGATCAGGACCTAGCCTTCTTGATGCTTAGAGAGGGCTTTTTCTTTATAATTTAACTTTGTTTTAGTTAATATTATTTTATGCTAGTTATTGTTTGCACTTGGGTTTTGGTTTGAATTTGGGTGGTGGGATCACTTTACTTAGATGAACGGAGGTCTGATTTTACCATTGGGCTATGGGGTCGAATGTCAGACAAACAAGACTGGATTCAGTTCTAAAAACAATGTCTATAGGGCAAGATAGATGAGTTACTGCAGATCTCAAATGCTAAATTGTGAAATGGTTTCAAATCAGATCTAGGGAGAAATTAAGGGTTCCCTAGGTAGGACTCTGGAAGGAATGAAGGAAGTCAACCAGGATGTGAGAGTAGTTAAGGTTTCTCAAATATGGGTGATTTGAAATTTATCCAGGATAAAGAATGAAAGGTATTACAGGCTCATGTGCATGCATGTGCCTATGTTACTTTATGCAATGGATCGATAAGATTGGGAAATACATAGACACTGAGGCAATCAGAGAAAACATAACAGTCAAACATGTAAACAAAACAAGTTTAATAAGGAGTTCACTCAATGCTCCTAGGCTACATCTCCTGATCCAACCTTTCAGTGGTGGCCTCTCTATTATGTTTTCAAGTAGAGTTTTACAACAGTGAGCTCGATTCGAGTCTTACTAACAGATGGAGTCAGTAGGAATGGAGTGCACAAACTCTCCTTATTGAAACTTGACCTCTGAGGGTCATAGTAGTATGATAGGCCTATACCGAGGAGCTTTCTTGAACCTCTCAAGTCTTTAATGGAGTACAAAGACACTCTAACTCTCTTTGGCTCTGTCTGGCTCGATATTGCCTTCAGGTTAGCTCGACTTCTACTCTCTGTTCTCTGCTATTAGCTTTTTGTGTCTCTGTGTGTTGCCTCTCTGTATGCTACCCCCTTCTCTGCTTCTGTCAGTTCATGGCTTTAAAGCCAGTCTACTCTTTGACTGCTCGTTTTCGCTTCCCAACCTTCTAGTTTCCTTTCCTCTGTCCATTCGAATTCCTCTACTCTGCGTCATCATCACTGGGTAATGCCTTGCAGGGAGGTGGCCACCTGCTTGCTAACGAACTGGGTGTCAGATTCCCTAAATCATATTCAAATGGTCGTTAAATCTGTTTGCTTCAAGATCGCCCGCGAACAGGAATCGTTTGCCAACTCATCATCCATGTAAGACATCAAATCCCTATCATCTTGCTTTTGACTTGTCAAATTCGGTCGGTCATCGAGACGCATCTCTGCCGTTGATCTGGACAGCCTAGATCCTACAGTCGTCCTTCATATGGAGCGGACAATTCACACGATGTTTACCCGTCCGATGTGGGTGGTTTTCTCTCTCTTCCATCGAATGCATGTCGCTCGATGTGTGGCATCGGGTGGGACTCAGTCAAAACTGCTTACCACCTCTAAGCCTTCCAATATCATACTGGTTTTGGGGAATCCCGTGCTACGGACCCAAAACAGTTACTTTTCCAAGTTGTATAGTGTTTTCAGGTCCAAGCGTTTCGGGGCTTTCCTTCACTGAGGGGGACGCCCTATGATATGAGATTAGCGCTAATCATGTATTAGAATCCACCTCTGTTTCTTGAATTAGCCTTTGGTTTTGCTAGTTTCGTGCCTTTGCACTTTACCATGGGCCAACAATCTACACGCTTGACTGAGGGTCCTCATTGCTCCGCTCTGGCCACAACTGCAATTGTTATGAGGATTCCTTTTGATAGCTTCAATCTTTTCTAGGACTTGAACCTTTTAGCATAATTTGAAACAATCATGAAAGCTTAGAGAGTTTTAGGATCCGGTTCGGATCACGGCCTTCCTACTGAAAAAGATTTTGGACCACCAAAAGTTGGTTTTCTTTCAAGCATCAATCAAGTGAGGGTATTTCTTCCTCGCTTGCTCAATTTCTTCCTTTTCGCGCTGCTTGATTTTGAACCTTTGAGTCTGATCCTGAGATACTTGACATCACCTCTATGTGTAGTTCTTACCTTCCTGTCCAGAACTATATCTTCCTGCAACTCATTAAGATATTCAAGTAACAGATCATCAATAGAAGGCAATTGACTTTGCTCTTCGGGATCTTCAATTAATGAAGGTTCAAATAGTCTCAAGCTATCTTCATTAACAACTGAGTAGATGTGCATGTAAGCTGGTAGATCAAGGCGAAAATCATTCTCACCAATTTTCTCAAGTATCTTGAAAGGTCCATACCTTATTGGCTTCAGCTTCTTACCTTCACCTTTCATCTTGTCTTTGCTAATATAGAGCCAAACTTGGTCACCAACTTGGAAACTATGCTCCATCTGATGCTTGTCATGCCTTGCCTTGTACTTGGCTTGGCCCTTTTCCAATTGTTCCTGTACTACCTGGTGAATCTCTTGGATTTTTTCAATGAACTTGGTTGCTTTGTCCACATCACTATGTCCATCAACTGCTATGTCATTACTAAAGACAAAATCTAAGGGAGACCTTGGTGTGAAACCAAAATAGGTCTCAAAAGGAGATCTCTGTGTAGAAGAATATTTAGCTCGGTTGTAAGCATGTTGCACATAGCATAAATGTTCATCCCAAAGTTTGGGATGCTTGCTGCAATAGCCTTTGAGCAACTGGATCACTATCCTATTGACCACTTCTGTTTGACCAACAGTTTGTGGATGAAAAGTTGTGCTTTTCTTCAGCTTGGTGTCCATCAATTCCCACAAGCTTGACCAAAATTTCCCAACAAATTGGGTATCTCGATCAGACATTATGGAAGTGGGTAATCCAAAATGAACCCATACATGCTGAAAGAACAACTTTTCAGTTTGTTTAGTTGTTATCTGTTTGTTACAAGGTATTAAAATACACATTTTGCTAAACCTATCCACAACAACATATAAATAGTCATGACCTTTCCTAGATTTAGGCAGTCCTCCAACAAAGTCCATGTAAACACTTTCCCAAGGATGAGAAGGAACTGGTAGTGGAGTGTACAAGCCTACTTTTCTATTGTTAGGCTTGCTTTTAGCACACATGGTGCACCCTCTTACATATCTAGAAACTGTCTCATTCATTTTCAGCCAATAACAAAATCTTTGCAGCTGTGCAACCATTTTACTTACACCAAAGTGACCTGATATTAGAGAAGTGTGTGCTTCTCGAATTATCTTTACTCTTTCAGTTTGTGGAATGCATAGCTTCCCACAATGACACATGAGTTGGTCTTTAATATGATAATCCAATTCTTCTACCCATTTGCCTTGACTCAAAGTTGCATATACATCTTTAAAATCTATATCATGAGCATATTGTTCAATGTAGCTCTCATGCAATACTGAATTATGCTTAAGTATAGTAGATGCATTTATAATTGGTCTAGATAACATATCTGCAACTTTATTGTGTATGCCTTTTTTATATCTGATGACTAAATGAAATTGTTGTAGAAAACCCATTCATATATAGTGTCTTGATTGCTGCAACTTATTTTGGGAGTGTAGATATTGAAGTGGTTGATGATCAGTATGTATAACTGTCTCTTTGCCCATTCAGTAATGTTTCCACTTTTTCACACTCTGTACTAATACATACAATTCTTTATCATATGTGGGATAGTTAACTACTACAAAATTAAATGTCTCAGAATGATAACATATGGGTTTACCTTGCTACATCAACACTTCTCCCATGGCATAGTCACTGGCATCTGTTTCAATCTCAAATGGTCTTTGAAGATCACGTAGTGCTAATACTGGTGTTGTACTAATCTTTTCTTTCAAGGTGTCGAAGGCTTTCTGCTATTTTCCTCCCCACTGAAACACCTTTTTCAATACTATTAAAGCATGTAAGGGAGTTGTAATCAAGGAAAAGTTAGAAATACAATTTCTCCAATATTGTGTTGTTCCTAAGAAGCTTCTAACCTCTGTAGAAGATTTGGGCTTAGGCTAGTTTACAATGACTACAACCTTAGAGGGATCTATCTTCAATTCACCACCCCCTACCATATGTCCCAAATAATTTAAAGATGTTTTTCCAAATTCACATTTTGAGAGTTTAACATAAATGTTTTCTCTTTTCAAAACATCCAGTGTCTGCTTAACATGCTTTAAATGTTCTTCCCACTTTTTGCTAAATATAAGAATGTCATCCAAATATACAATAACAAAATAATCAAGAAAAGGTCTGAGTACATCATTCATTACTCTCATGAAAGTAGCAAGAGCATTAGTTAAGCCAAAAGGCATAACCAACCACTCATACAATCCCTGCTTTGTTTTGAAAGCAGTCTTCCATGCATCTCGTTCTGCAACTCTGACCTGATGATAGCCACTATGCAAGTCTAACTTGGAAAAATAAACAACTTCTCTCAACTGATCTCATAGATCATCTATGTGAGGAAGGGGATAACGATTTTTGATCGTTATCTTATTCAGTGCTCGGTAATCAATGCACACTCTCCATGAGCCATCTTTCTTTTTCACCAAAACGATTGGAGACCCACATGGTGATGTGCTAGGTCTGATGAACCCCTTCTCGAGCAACTCCTGTACCTGCTTCTTGATTTTTTCATTCTCTAAAGCGGACAACCTGTACATTCCGATGTTAGGCAATGGAGCATCTTGCTGCAAATTAATATCATGCACTATTTCCTTTTTGGGTGGAAGACCTTTAGGTTCTTGAAACAATACATCATATTCTGAAACAAATTTTTCTAAATCAGCTTGTTTTTTAGCATCACAACCCTCAAATACATCGGTTTTATCAGGTTTTTTTTTCCTTTACAACCATCAGTGAAAATTGTTTGCATGAATTTACAATTTGTTTCATCTACCCTGAGTTTATGAGAGTATAATTATTCTTGAGATTATGAGCTCTTACAATATCTTTGATTCCTTCTTTAACAAGCGGATACTTTTTCTTAACTCTCTAGAAAATAGATTTTCTATCATACAAGTAATGACTTCCTAAAACAATTCCACATATATCCAAAGGAACTATATCTAACTCAACCTCATCTACAAATGCTGACCCAAAATAAAACTTAAGTTTACATTGTCTAGTCACTTGTAGCTTTTCTTTATCACATAGCCAACCTAATGGATATGGTTTCTTGTGAGGTGTGGTTAGTAATCCGAACTTCTTTACAATTTCTTCAAAAATTAAATTTACTTGTGAGCCACTATAAAACAAAGTATCAATCTTTTGATGATTGGAAATAACTCAAATATGAAAAAGCTCATGTCTTTTTCTCTCATTTTCTTCATTTTTAGTAGATTGTGCAGAATTACTAGTAGATGCTTTAGAATTTTTACCTTTTATACCTAAGGTTGCAATTGTTGCTTCATCTCTTGAGTCTGACCCCAAATCTTTTTTAATAGCTGCAACAGTCTTCTTCTTCTTGCTGTCAAACTTCTTAGGTTTCAACTCCGGATGCAGAATCCAACAGTGTTCTCATCATGGCCATCCTTCTTACAATGAGTGCATGAAGACTTGTTTTTCGGTACAGTGTTTGTCTTCCTCTCTTTCCATTTATGTTTTCTTTTCTTCTTTTGGGTTCTCATTCTTACCTCTAGCTTCAAGATGCGTAGCCTGAACAGATACCTCATCTATACTAGTGGGATTAAACATGAGGATAGTGTGCCTCATGTAGCTATGTATACCACCTATATACTTCAACAAAGTCTCAGGTGAGTCTAAAGAAATTCCTAGAATCAAAGCTCTTTTCCTAAATTCTTGGGTGTAACCTTGTACACTTTGCCCTTTTATTTGTCGAAGAGTTTGCCAGCTCATCATGGCTTGGTGCATGTAGGCTAGTGGATAGAGTTGCTTTTTAATTGCAAAAATAAATTCACTCTAGTCAAAAAGAATCTTACCATGTTTCTTCATGTCAGCTTGTGTCCTGCCTTCCCACCATACAAAGGCAGTGCCTCCAAGTGTAGGCTATCCAGCTAAATCTTACTCTTGTTTGAGTCAATACTCTGCACTCTGCAATAAACATCAATCTGTTTGATCCAATTATCCAGCTTCTCTGCATTCAACTCTCCATCATATATTGGTAAATCAAATTTAACATTTAATTTAATCAAAGATGTCTTATTTTTATTTTCAGGACTATTAGGAGGCATGAGAAATTTTTCTTCTTTCCCTTTTCCTTTGGAGTGGTCATGGAGGAGAGATTCTTCTACTCCTTTGTCTTGTTTGGAGCTTGATAAATCTTCATCCCTATGTTTCTTATAGTCCCTATACATTTCCTCCACCATGGATTTCAGTTTCATAAAACTATCCATGAACTGGGGGTCTGATTCCAAGGGATTTTGTCCTGACATTTTCCTCTTAGAATAGACTCTTACAATTTTTGGGTTAGTTTAAGCCAATTCCCCTTCTCCTAATTTAAGCTTTGATCTAGTTAACATTCAACAACAAAATCCAACACAAGCTTGTCTAACCTTAATAAACTTTAGCTCCGATACCACTTGATCTGGAATTTATCCAGGATAAAGAATGAAAGGTATTACAAACTCATGTGCATGGATGTGCCTATGTTACTTTATGCAATGTATCGATAAGATTGCAAAATACATAGACACTGAGGCAATCAGAGAAAACATAACAGTCAAACATGTAAACAAAAAAAGTTTAATAAGGCGTTCAACTAATGCTCCTGGGCTACATCTCCTAGTCTAGCCTTTTAGTGGTGGCCTCTCTATTATGTTTTCAAGCAAAGTTTTACAACAGTGAGCTCAATTCGAGTCTCACTAATAGAATGGAGTCAATAGGAATGGAGTGCATAGACTTTCCTTACTGAAACTCGACCTCTGAGGGTCATAGTAGTATGATAGGCCTATACCGAGGAGCTTGCTTGAACCTCTCAAGCGTTCAGTGGAGTACATAGACTCTCTGACTCTCTTTGTCTCTGTCTGGCTCGATGCTACCTTTAGGTCATCTCGGCTTCTACTCTTCGTTCTCTGCTATTAGCTTTTTGCGTCTCTATGTGTTGCCTCTCTATATGCTACCCCCTTCTCTGCTTTTGTCAATTCATGGCTTTGAAGCTAGTCTACTCTTTGACTGCTCGTTTCCGCTTCCTGGCCTTCTGGTTTCCTTTCCTCTGTCCATTCGAATTCCTATACCTTTTTTCATCATCACTGGGTAATTCCTTGCAAGGAGGTGGCCACCTATGTGCTAACGAACTCAGTGTCAGATTCCCTAAATCATATTTCGAATGGTCGTTAAATCTATTTTCTTCAAGATAGCCCACGAACATGAATCGTTTGCCAACTCATCATCCACGTTAGACATCAAATCCATGTCATCTTGCTTTTGACTTGTCAAATCCGGTCGGTCATCGGGATGCATCTCCACTGTTGATCTAGACCACCCAGATCCTATGGTCATCCTTCATATCGAGCGGACAATTCGCACGATGTTTACTCATCCGATGCGAGTGGTTTTCTCTCTCTTTTGTCGGATGCATGTCACTTGATGTGTGGATTTGGGCGGGACTCAGCCAAAACTACTTACTGCCTCGAAGCCTTCCAATATCTTGCCGATTTTGGGGAATCCCACACTATGGAACTGAATCAGTTACTTTTCCGAGTTATATAGCATTTTCGGGTCTGATCATTTTGGGGCTTTCCTTCACTGAGGGGGATGCCCTGTGATACACGATTAGTGCTTAGCTCTAATCTCGTATCAGAATCCACCTCTGTTCCACGAATTAGCCTCTGGTTTTTCTAGTTTCGTGCCTTTGCCCTTTACCACGGGCCAACGGTCTACACGCTTGACCAAGGGTCCTCATTGCTCCGCTCTGGCCACAACTGCAATTGTTATGAGGATTCCTTCTGATAGCTTCGATCTTTTCTAGGACATTAATCTTTTAGTATAATTTGAAATATTCATGAAAACTTAGAGAGTTTTAGGATCCAACTCAGATCACTGGGTATCAGAGGAAAACATGTAAATAACTAACTGTGAAAAATAGAGTGTGCTTAAACAAATTCTGAGTGATATCTCTAGTTAATTCATTCAAATTTAGGACACATTTAAGATTATGAAACACATAAGAAGTTAACAAAATAAAACAAATAAAATGCTTCACTGCAAATAGCTCATCTCATGAATCCTGTAGCGAAATGCTTTTATTACTTGCTCCAGTCTATTGACTTGAAAGTGGTACAATCACCCTTAGGTTTTAAGATCAAAATAACTCCACAAATGTAAAATAATCCACCATAATACTTCGAATTATGAAGTATTTATACAAAAAGGAATTACAAAATAGCTCAAACTGCATTGAGAACTAACCTAGGAAAAAGAATATCTTCATGCAAGAAGATAGAGATAGTTATTGAACTATTGCTTGTTGTCCCCGTTATTTAGGTTCTGTTGACTTTTCTCTTTTATATTTTTCCCTTTAAGCTGCTTGGCTATTTGGTTTTCATGCTGGATGTTCTGTTTTACTTTAACCTTTCATCTAATAGTCTTTCATCTAATATAATTTAACCTTGCTGACATGTCAATATCCTTTTACTTTGTTGTTTTACTTTTTACTATACATTTATATTTTTACTGTATATTTACCACAATAAATCATTGAGTTTTTCCCATGTATCAACATCTAGTAATTGGATATTGAGGATTTTTCTGTATATCTCATCGGCCTCTATATGCTTGGAAAATGTTGGCTTATTAATAAAAAGGTGTTTTACCTCATGCTGGAGGTAAAACAAGTTTTCAAATGTTTGGTACAATACTTTTCCTATTGGTATGCCCTTCATGGATGAAGTGTTTACCTGATCTCTAGCCACTTCCCTGATCTTCTTATTGTAATCTTCCTATGTCATTAGCTTATCATTTATAACTAAGGGATTAGGTAATCCCTTTTTCTTCAAAAGTTCGAACTTAACCATGAACCTGTCAATGCCTAATCGCATGTTTTGACACTTATCTTCTAAGTTCAACATCAAATTCCTCTTAGTGAGTACTTTTCTGACTTCCAAAATTGTACTTGTCCTGTCAGGTATCTCAAGTTCTTGCAGCTCATACTTATTCTTGGAGTTGAGGAAATGATTGATCCTTGTTGCCTCCTCTGGCATATCTCCAAGTTCTTCTTTGATTTTCTTAATGGATTCTGTAGCCTGCTTTATCAAATCAATCTGTTCAAAAATAACCTAAATGGATGGCCAAATATCATTGACAAAGTCAATGATATTGGCCCACAGTTGCTGCTTAGCCTGACCTAGAGGCTCACCTAGTGTTAGTTATTTCTCCAGACTTTTCATTCTTTCAATCATCCTTGTGGCCTTCTGTTGTTCTTCTATGTGCATGATTTGGGCCAATTTGTAATCTATCTCCAGGTTGCATGCTTTCTCCTTAAGTCTGTCCATCTCTGTGGTATGAATAGACATTTCTTCCATTGCTTTGACCAGCCTATTTTCTTCATCACCTCTAGAGCCTAGTTTTGTTGATCCTGTTGTTGATGTAGTAGCCAGTAGTGCAGTGGCCATTGGAGTGGTGGGAGTTAAATATGCTGCCAATGTAGAAGGTACAACAGTGGTAACTATTGGAATGATAGTTGGAGGAGCATTATCCAGACTAGTTTGTTTGAGTTGCATCAAGCTATCCAGTTCTTTCTCCATCTCCTTCAACTGATCATTTAGTTTCAACACTAGGTCCATCATCTCTTCATGGTTGCTTTGACTTTCCAGGACCTCTTTTGTCTGTGGGTGCTGGGAAGAAGGCAACTTAAGATGTTTCTTGAGGGTTTCTATATCCTCATTCTTCTTGATTAATTTCTTTGTGGCCTTAACATCACTTGGGTCATGGCCCAGTTCAATGATCAAGTCATCCAAGGATTTTGTCCTGGTGTCTTTGGCCCATGAAGAGGCCTTCTCTAGCTTGAATTGGCTTGTCAAATTATCCAATGAATATTTTATCTTAAAAGAATCCTTGGCCTTTTCTATGAGGGTGGAGTAAATCATTTCTCCAGCCTGCTTATGGAACTCTATCTGATCAATGGGATGAAAATCCCTGACCAACACCTCAAAATGTGTTTTCTTATAGTCTACTGAGGTCTTTTGTTGTTGTACAGTGGGCTACAAAAATGATACCTGCATCTTTCTTACTTTGATGTCAAAGGTTGACATCAGCTTGGTCTGGTTTGGCGGTGTAAGCTTGACGTACTGGGCATATGTCTATGCCTTCAATTTTTCATTCCTCATCTTTATCTCATTTGAATCTATCTTTGATATCCTTCTCCTTGTCAGCTGGCCTAACAGAGGAAGAAACCTCCATATTCTACTGTCTCTCTATCATCTATGTGTTGGAGGTTGATGGTTGTTGTGTTTCACCTGATGCAGCTATTTTTTCACTTCTCTTCCCCATTGCCTGAGTGTTAGTTATTTCCTCTGAAGTAATGTTCTCCTCCTATTCAAAGATAGGATTCAACTTGGGCCTCTTGCTTGGCTCAAACATCTCATCAGTAGTGTCCATGGTAGAGCTGGATGCCTCCTCCCTATTCCTCTTAGTATACTTCTCTTCATTGGTTGGGGTCTAAAGGACAGGAGGAATTTTCATAGGTTCCCCTTGTTCTGGAACCTGCAGAAAAGAGTTGTGATCAAATTGTCTTTCAATATCAATGAGTTTGTTCTCTACATCCACAAAAGTGTTATCCATATCAACCAAGGTGTTCTCCACCCACTCATCTTGGTTACCAAACTGTTCAATGTCAGGTCTTCGGTGGTGGATGTATGCTCCCAACTTGACCCTAAGTCTAAGCTTGTTTATGACCTCAAGAGGGTCATAGTGCCACATGAAACTGTTTCTGAATTTCATTTGTTGAAGTAACCTATCGACCTTTGGTCCAACCTCTCTGTTGTTGCAAATGAATGGGCCCATTTGGTTTTTCACTTTGAACTTGGTTTTATTCCTATAAGCTAGGAAGTGGACCTCATCAGAGTTGATGATTTGTCTGAAGTATTCACTAGAAAATATCCTCACAGGGAGGTATTTGGGAAACTTATAGAGGGCTAGCTCACAGCCATAAATTTTGATCTCAGTGTGGTTTTGCTACAAGTACCAATCTCCCACCTTGTTGTTCTTGGCCAATTGCAATACTCTCTTGATCTCTGGGATATTCTAGGTTGAGTCTTAGAAGTTAGCATGTTCATGACTAACTACACAAAAGAGTCTATGAAGTCTTTGTAGGTGAATGCTATGAAAAACTTCTGGACCAAGGGTGTCCAGTAGATGTCTGATCTCTCCTTTCCCTTGATGTCCAATTTATGGATCCTCACAGGGAAATTTTATGTCTGGTAATAGAAAAACTAGAACAACACTGAAGAGTATTTGAAAGCTATTTCAGTGGGCAGTCTGGCGAATTTCTCATGCTTTCTATCTGCAATGAACTGAGCATAATCATACATAATAGCAAGAGGCTTTCCTAGAGTGAAAATGGATAGGAAGGCCATGATGACCTCATTCACATGCTCATCTGATGTGTATCCTAGGATGCATGAGAGTAGGGTGATTATGTGCCTGCCAGTCTCTGAGAAAATAGTGGCAGCATAGGCTAGAGTGTCTGTAGGAGTATGGCATTCCTCAATGATGAAATTCTCGAAAATTTGTTTGATTTTGACTGGGTCTAGTGTGATGTACAGGTCCAACATATTTCCAATGGATAGAGTGGTTTGATTAGGGCTAGGTTGGATTTGTAGCATCTGGTTGATGGATTCAGCAATAATGGTGAATAGTAATTCATGGTTTGGTGCCACAATAGCCCTTTGGCTTGGGAAATAGAAAGCTTGACAAAAAATTACAATGTCTAGGAATGGAATTACCAAGAACACAACATAACCAACCCCTTCTCAGTTCTCCTTTATTCTTTTTATATTCATCTCTCTTTTCTTGCATGCCAACCCAAACTATTAGTTCCTTTTCCCCTACTTGGTTGTCTTCATCCTCGTTTGTTCCTTCTCTTTCCCCACTTGGTTGTCTATGATCCTTCCTACCACTCCTCCACAATTTCCAATCTTCCTCCAATCTTTTGTCTTTCCTTGGTTGTCAGCTCCGTAACTTCCCAACGACAATTTCATCCACTTATCACTAGCCTCTTAATCCATAAAATATCACAAAAAATAAGGCCCCAATAGGACCCAACCACATTTCATTGACTCGTCCCTGAGTAAATATTCCTTTGGTGACGCCGGTGTTGTTGACGCTTTTGCTGGTGCTTTCACGGGTTCTTTTGTTGGTGTTGTTGATGGTGCTTTTGCTAGTGTTGTTGTTGGTGCTTCCTCTCGTGTTTCTACTACTTATTCTTGTTTGGTTTCTTGAAACAAAGGACCCAATTCTAGCACATCCGTGATAGTCTCTTGGGGCAATTAAGTATATTTATTGAGCGATTCTTACCAGGTCTCTATGATCACAGCCGCTTGCGTGAGGAATTTAGTCATTGTGTTGGACATTGTTTGATTTGGTCATGCCATTAGAAAGGAAGCACACTATACTTCCATGTCATCACTTAGCTCCTGTAGTGTTTCTATGTTTTCTTGAACTGAGGGCTAGAGATCACAGAGTACGTATTTTCTTCTGGCCTACTTATCTTCAATATGTTGGATGTATCCTTCCATTATGGTGACTTCTACTCAAAACTTATTCCTTTTCTCTTTGTCCTTCATGTTCATGATAGGAGTGAGTAGCTGATTAACTCGGTTTTGGAGTGGGTAAACTAGCTGATTCTTCTTTGCCAGGTTTCTTGGCCAGTCATGAGCCTATTGTGGTAGCGTGTATGCATAATCTATAGCCTCAAAAATGGAGTCCTTAAGACCGGTTGCATCGATAACCCTTTTCTCAATCTCATTGGCATATGTCATGGTAGGGTATGGAAATGCACTCCTCATAGTGGAAAGGGTTTTCTTGAGATCTCGGTTGGTCATGATTAAATCATTGCACGCGGTCTAGATGTGGTTGCAGCGTTTGACCAATGCACAAGCTAAGAAATCTTATAGAGCATCGGTTACAACATCATAAATGGATGACCACAATGCCTTGAATCATGAGGTGATCTACTCGACCTGCTACTAGACCTATTGCTTATCCTAGTGGAGTTGATCACATTCAGCTATGAGTCCTGTAATTTTCTACTACAACTATTCGTGGTCATCAGTTATGTCATTATGCAGCTCTACGACCCTCTGTATGGCTTGTTGAAAAAAATTGAACAATTCTATTAAGGACCATCACTAAAGATCATTTTGTTGCATGGTTAATGGATCAGGGAACTGACTTTGTAAGGGTCACCCAATGGCGACTGACTTTTCTGAGTGTCCATGAGGTGAGGCAGCTTGTTGTGATGGTTCTGCAAATGGAGGAGTTGTCTAGATGGAAATGGGGAGTGATGCAACGAGAGGAAATAGACAAAGTGGTAGTGTGACAGGCTTGACAATGGTGATGAGCCTCTATAGAATGATGGGCCCTGTATTTAGTAGTGGACCCGACTCTAGTAATAAAAACATCATGAAGGCGTTGGTGAATATTTGGCTGGAGATTGTCGTGGTAGAATGAATAATGGAATCAGATTACATTTCCATCTTTGTGCCCAGCATTGTCCCATATGCATTGTGTCTAAGAGGGTGGCAGATGTAGATGTAGTGTGTGAGGGTGGGTTGTGCAAGCTAGGAGACGCAATTACTGTGGAAGATGGAATATCTTCAATGATGGGCAAGGAAGTGTTGGATTGGGGCTCTTCAAGGGTGAGGTCGACAATGCGAGTGGCAGGGGTTGATTTTTAGGTCCCTATACTACTAGTGTAACCCCTTATTGTTATTAGTACAACCCCCTTATTATATTGTTGTGCCCATGTAGTCCCCATATTGTTATTATTGTGCCCCATAGAAGCCCACTATTGCTATTACTATGCCCTTGCATTATTATTGTTATGTCGGCTCTGATTATATTATGACCCCTTAGACTCCTATATAGAAAGGAGGTCTTGTCATTTGTATCATCAAAGAATTGTTCATTTGTGTAATGTAAAGGAGGTTTCCCCCTCAAAGAGGCTTATTTCTAAGGCGTTCATGTATCTTTTCTATCTTTTAGTGAGCTGGTTCCATAACATTTGTTATCAGAGCTATGGATTCTAGGGTTTCGCTGCCCCAAACAGGCCATCGTGGCATTTTCGCTATAACATTTTCGCTACGAAGTTTAAGAAGCTACAAAAAAAACCCATTTGAGAAGAAATCTGTCTGAACCTCACTTTCGAATTTCCGATCTTTTTACGCTATATTTTTGGTGATATGATCCAAGGAAGTTATGGTTTTTTCAAGCTCCAGAATTTCCTCTAAAACAGGTCTCGTGGAATTTTCACTATAACTCTTTCACTCCAAAGTTTCAGAAGCTAAAACAAAAATCCATTTTAGATTAAATCAGTCTAAACCTTGGCTCCGAATTTTAGATCCTGTATCGCTATATTTTTGGAGATATAATCTGAGGAAGTTAGGGTTTTTGTAGACCCCTGACTTACATTCCAAATAGGTCACCTTGGGAAAATCATCATAACTTTTGCTCTGAGCATCAGATTGAATTTTTGTAAGAAGTTGCAGAAAGAGGACAGACCATGGTTTTTTTTTCATTGTTTTTAGATCCGAAGTTTGAAACAGTGACACGTGGCACATCGTACAAGTTCGATCTACTGAAACATTATATAATCAAGTCATCTTAGGAGATTGGGCATAACTATTTCTTGGAGAATCAAATTCTGATCACAATTGAGGGGTTAGAAATAGGACTCAGAGGGCTACTGTAAGAGACAATTTCAGAACTTTGAGATCTAAAAGTACAGAGTTACAGTCATTTCAAGATTGATCTCCTGAAATCAAGAAAAGACGATATGAGGAAGTTTGATGGAAATGATCCAGTAAATTGGATTCTAGAGATGGACCAATATTTTGATCTACATGGTGTACCACTATTACAAAAGGTATGTATTGCATCTTCATATTTAGAACCGGAGAAATTTTTATGGTATAAAGGACTTTGTTCTCGTAAACAACTTGTTACGTTGTCAATTTTCATGGAGGAAATGATAACACATTATGATGATACAAAGAGAAACACCTTCTTTAGAGCAACACCACAACAATTGGAAGAAAAAAGAGGAAAAGGTCTTTGTTACAAAGTGGAAAGAAAAATTATGGCGACAAGGAAGTCTACCCCTCACAACTATAAAGATGGAAGTTTTGTTTCTCCTAGCCTTCTACAACTTACAAGGGTTACACCACCAGAATTGGAAGAAAAAGGAGAAAAAGGGCTTTGTTACAATTGTGATAAAAAATACATTAAAGGTCGTAAGTGTGCTGAGAATAAATTATTTTACATTGATTGTGGAAAGGAGGAAGAAAAGGATCAAGAAATGTCAAAAGAAGAGTATATACGCTAGGAACCAACCTTAGAGAAAGAAGAAATGAATCTGACCATATCTTGTAAAGCATTGGGAAGAATTACCACTCCTAAAACTCTCAAGATAGAAGGACATATCAAGAAGAAAAAGGTTCAAGAAGTGAAAGATCACATCGAGAAAGAAGAAATGAATCCGACCATATCTTGTAATGCATTGGACGAAATTACCACTACCCAAACTATGAATATAGAAGGACATATCAAGAATAAAAATGTTTGAGAATTGAAAGATCACATCGAGTCTCAAGAAATCAATCCGACCATATCTTGTAATACATTGGAAGAAATTACCACTCCTCAAACTATCAATATAGAAGGACATATCAAGAAGAAAAAGGTAAGAGTGTTGATTGATTCGGGCAGTACCCATAATTTTATTGATTGTAAGGTAGCCAAGGAATTGAATTTCTTCCTATGTCTAGCACCGGAGTGTAAAGTGATGGTTGCAAGTGGAGGAACCATAAATTTCTCTGGAAAGTACCATGATATCAAGCTATCCATGGGAGAATATGTATTGAATAGCCCAATGCTTTCCATTCCAATGGCTGGTGCTGATGTTTTACTAGGAGTCCAATGGCTACAATATTTGGGTACGATAGCTTTTAATTTTCAAGGATTTTTCTTGAAATTTTTTTGGGAAGGAAAGGAAGCTAAATTGAGGGGTATCGAAGGAAAACCTGGAAGGATAATCAACTCTAAAAACATGAAAAAGATTTTAAATAAAGAACAACATGGTGTAATTGCACAATTATGTTCATTAGAGGATCCCACATCGAAATCATGTATTTCTCCAGATCTCCAAAATGTTTTAGACAATCATTCCAAGGTATTTGAGACTCCCAAAGGCCTCCCACCTATTCTTGATCATGATCATGCTATTCATTTGATTCCATGAAGTGTTCCTCCAAACATCAGGACTTACATATATCCATATGCCCAAAGGAGTGGGAACTCATTCAAAAGCTGCAGAAGATCCCAGTTCAAACAGTATTGCGAGAACTTGACAAGGAAGGAAAAATCATATTGGAACCTAAAGCAGTCATAGAACCGAGAAATTGAAAGCTATGAAATAGATCAATTTCAGAGTATCTCATCAAGTGGAAGAACTTACCTGCTGAAGATTCCACATGGGAGGAAAAGAATTTATACAGAAGCATCAATAACTACTCAAGCGTTGAGGACAACACTTTTTTAAGGAGAGGGGCATGTTAGGTCCCTATACTACTAGTGTAACCCCTTATTGTTATTAGTACACCCCTTATTATATTGTTGTGCCCATGTAGTCCCCATATTGTTATTATTGTGCCCCATAGAAGCCCAGTATTGTTATTATTGTGCCCTTACATTATTATTGTTATGTTGTCTCTGATTATATTATGACCCCTTAGACTCCTATATATAGAAAGGAGGTCTTGTCATGTGTATCATCAAAGAATTGTTCATTTGTGTAATGTAAAGGAGGTTTCCCCCTTGAAGAGGCTTATTTCTAAGGCATTCATGTAAATTTTCTATATTTTTTTGAGCTGGTTCCATAATATGATTTTTGCTTCTTGGCCTCAATTGCAGGTTTAGTGACTTTTGTTTTGCAAGGTTTTGTGATGGTGGGCTTTGATTGAGAATGGGGCCCTACAATTTCCATTACAACAAAAAGAGGGGTAGTAACCAAAGGATTCTGTTGTATTAAACCTTGATATTCATAAGAGTTGGAAACTGAACTTGATGATATGTCGATATTGGCGATGGTCTCCTTTGAGGAGCTCATGTGCTTCTTTAGTTGTTTGATGACTGGTTATAGCTCTTGTTCATCCATCTAATTTTTGGAATCCACAATTGTTTCCCCTAGTACTGGTGGCAACACCATCATGTCAAAGAAAGAGAGCTACCTTCCTTCTCTAATTTCCCCTGTGACTCTCGACCACGAACCGACCTCTGTGTGGAAGGACTTGGCTGACAACACAAATTTCTAAGCCCACATTTGGAAGGTATGAGGGTGAACATAGTGCTACCTCATCTAGGTGATCCCATGAGAAGCACCAAACCAAATTGTTATTGAATACTCGTTGAGCGGGGACCTGGGGATCCATTTTTAGAATCTAATTAGTTCTAGCATCTTTATGTACCAGCCACCAAATAAAGCCTCATTTATCTCTTTGCTTCTTGGGTCCCCTAAAGTTCTCCAAGGCACATATTGGAGGGCAGGGCTGGTATTCTATGATTGGAGCTAAATACCAACCCTTTGGTGGGCACGATTTCCACATTGCCATGGCAACGATAAGATAACTGTAAATGAAATTGGTGGAACACTTGTAGGAATCTTCGCACGTTTCAAACAATACCTGGAGCAGGAAAGCCACTAGTTTAACTAGGTGCTTGTTTCATAATGCTTCGTGAATGAAATCGTATCCAGCATGTAGTCATTCTTGGAAAAGTGAAACATCAACTTCCTTGCAATAATGTGGCTGGAGAACTTAATTTTCAGGGAGTTGATTAGATCTATGCACACTCCCTTTCCTCTTCTCATAGTATCATACTTGTTGTGGTAGCTTGCATCACCCACCTTCTTTGATCTCTTGGAATTCATCTGGAACGTGATTGAAACTACATCTCCTACAGTCGATAGACCCGTAAGCCTTTGAATGTCAACCGCATGAATTTGGTACTCCTTCTCAAGCTAGAGTGACCTATCATGCATTCTATTGATCAACAACTTGGTGCATTGCATCGTTGCTAGAGTTATGCCAAACACAAGCAAACTTCTCAAATTCAGTAGGGTGGAACATTAGATTCCTCTGAAGTTAATCTTGAATTTTATTGTCAACATTCCATATTCTTTTGTGACTGAATCTATGTAGACCACATGCTTCATGTTTTGAAATTGGAATGAGTCCAACAGATCATTATCAACTAGTTCTTTTTTTTCATACCTGCTATAGAGAGAATCTGTTACTCCAGTTCTTTCATCTAGCCCGAACTCAGGAATAGATAGAATTACCTTCATCATACTGGAGTGTGCTGATAAGCTAAAATCACCAGGGGCTGGTAGTTAATCCTTGAATGATAACACTTAGAACCAAACTACAATGGAGCGACTCTACCACCTTGGCTTTACACTTTGAGGAATTTGGTATTTCCATTCAAATTAAGTAGAACATTTCAACATGACGTTTTTGACGAGACCCTCTAACTAATTACTACGACAAATCTCCCTATGCAGACTTGAACATGTTAATCCTACGTTTGGCTAAGATTGACCTCAATTGGATGACACAATTCTAAAAAAGGAAAGGTGGACTTGATGGATAATTATGTTTTCGTAATGGAAGAAATTTACGAATTAATTATTGTTATAATGGCAAATATTTTACAGGAATCTGGGCTCACACAAGAATTATTGTCTAATTATTATGGGAAGGACTCTTAACACATGTAAATCCCCCCCCGCCCCCCACAATCCCCCTAGACCACAAACAGTTGCAGTGTGGTGGAATGACAGCCGCAGCTGGGATTGTCTTCACAGAGCCTTATTTGGAAATGTCAAGGATAGATGTATCAAAGAAAAAGAAAAGAAAAATATGACTAACGCAGCTAACTGACTCCTACTGACTCTTCCTATTCCTAGCTATGATCCCCTTTCATAGATACGATCAATTCTGAGTAACATTGTTTGATGTGTGGAAGGGTTTTATGCATGCACCATTCACCCAACCAAGTAGAAATACCTTGTCCAATTGCGCAAGCTTGATAGCTCCAGACTCCCTTATATCCAAAAAAATGAATAGTCCTAACCAGTGCATTTGTAGCTTCCCAGGAAAATTTAAGAACTTATTTTCATATAAGAGAACATAGCCATCAACTGTGAATGATTTCCTCTTGCTATGTCGGTCATGCCACACCTTCTAGCTATGCTTCTCAACCATTTGGTGGAAATTTTCCATAAATATTTCCTAATAAAGCTCTGAGAGTTCTTATAATCACTTCTAAAGTGATTCCTCCTCTCTTATCTTAGTGGCTTGGGTTATGAAAGTGATTTGCATGGTGAACTTAGCCGACACCATAGCTTCTCATTCTTACACAACTTGGAAAGGTGTATGCTTGTGTAGTTGCTTGATAGTTGTGCGGTATGACCATAGGGTCATGGGCATCCTCTCGTCCCAACCATCTTGTTTGACCGAAAATATCTTAGTAAAGCCCTTTTCTAATATCATGTTGAAGGCTTATGTGGTACCATTAGCCTGTGGGTGGTACAGACTGCTTTTGTGGTGTTGTATCATGAAAATTTGAATTAGGGAAGCAACTATCTCATTTATGAAGCGGGTCCCTTGATTTCTAGTCAAACTCCTAGGAAAACTGAATCTGGATATGATGTTATAAAATATGAATTTGATGGAGGTATCCTATATACATTCCCTTACAGGTGTTGCTTCCACCCATTTGGTGAAGTATTATGTTGTGGTGATTATATACCTCGCATGTGAGTAACATGTCGATGGATTGATTGGCCCTATGAAATCGACTGCCCATTTCTCAAATATTTGCAGGGTACATACCAGTTGTAATGGAAGTTCACCTTGATGTGTTGACCTTCAAACCATTTGGCACACATAACACCCTCTGGAATATTCTTTTGCGTCTTTGAAAACCGTTGGCCACCATAGTCCTACATGAAACACTTTCCTTGCAATATCTTTTCCCCCAATGTGGCCACCCATGACTCCTAAATGACATTCCCATAGCACATCATGTCTCTCATGGTGGAGGACACATTGGCGCAATATGTGATCAAGGCCCAATTTATACAATTGTCCCATGATTAATTGGTAATCGACCACTCAAACAACCATATGTCTCCTTTGTGTGGCTATGTACTCTTATAGACATTTTCATGTACCTAAGAAGGTTGCGATGCCTTCTAAGTAATTTGGTATTGCTTCTATCTGGAATAGGTTGGCATGTGGTAGCTTATTATCTAGGGATCCTGTCACACAGAATGAGTCGATTTTACGGGCAAGCTCGACCTTCCTAGTATCTAAAGATATCTAGTGACAAGCAAGCCAATCAAAAACTATCTTTCTCTAAATATGCAATTAAAAACAAAGGCAAACAAGTCTTTTAGGCCTACCTTGGGTCCAATGCAAGTTTGTGGAAGCTTCACTCCTTTGATCCAAATGAGATCCCTTGTAGCAAGTCTGCAAACACAAACAAGCAAACAAATTAAATAGCACCTAAAAAGCCAATGTCATAAAGCATATCCATCATAATGATCAAGGAATTTATGAAACAAACCACATAAGACAATTTGTTGAGAAAAATGAATCTAATTGTATTAATTCAAATCAAAGAGGAACTTTACAACCTGTGCCTTGATGTTGTACAAGCTCCTCCCAGGGTCTAGCAA
>APFE031581493.1:3020-20273 GCA_000404065.3 Pinus taeda
TTTCCTGCGTGCATGCCCCCCCAAATCCGCAGGTTTATGCGCTCAACGACAGATCCTGTGGTTTAAAGACGCCAGAACACGTCTCTAGCCAAAAAAAAATTCGCTAAAATTTGGAGATCCCACCGAGCCCTGGAAAGTGCTCTGATACCACTTGTTATGCTTCTTAACCTGCAAAGCAATACCGAACCGAGAATATGCGAGAAAAATACCCAGTACACAGAAAATGCGAAGAAAATATACCCAGAACACAGAATAGCAAAGATTTTATTACTCGGAGAGAAATGTTCACAGGCCTCTTCGAGGGGGCAACCTCCAATAGAGCAGAGCTCGATTACAAAACAAGACATGATGCTCCTTGCAGGGAGTCTCCATCCTTTATATATGAGTCATACATGCAATACCACGGGTCAATACCGTGGGTTTTATTAATACCATCTATCTAATACTACCGCCCATTTACCCTTTATTTAATACTACCGCCCATTTGAAACTAACTGTGGTCCCTTTATTAATTATGGGTTAACCACTTACAAATATTAATATGGGCTTTATTGACTCTTGACTATGACGTGATCCCATGACATGAATAAGGGGGTTAGGGTGGGACCCTAACAATCTGGCTAACTTCAAGCTCCATCTATAGTTTATAAAAGAAACAACAGTAACAAACAAACAATCTATTTGATTCCCAACGGAGTCACCATTTTGTTTCCAGGAAAACTAGTGTCTTTTCGATCTGCTAGTCCCACTACGATTGGCAAGTATATCAGAAACAAACAATCAAAGCAATTTGAGATTTCCTCTATGTATGATAGATAAGAGAGAAACAAAGGGACCAACTTGGATCTTCCACTTGACTCCTTGCTTGATTTGTCTCCCCCTTGATAGAGCTTGCTACTTGTCTCCTACTTGTCCCGCTTAGAGAATACCTGTAGAAACAAAGTAACAAAACACCATCAAAGCATCTCAATCTATTATATCATAAGCAATGTAAATTCAGAAATACATTGAACATACAATGGCATTCACAAATAACAAGATTGACAGGTACACGATTGTATGGAGGAAAACCCAATGAACTTTATTAAAATAGAAGGAAGAATTACAACCCAACTGTCCAATCCAGCATTATCCTCCCAGCATCAAAGCCCTCTTCACCTTATGAAAAGCAATATCACCCAACAATACAATGCTCCTTCTCAAGGACAAACTATCAGCACTTCCTTACAAATTACAAAATTCCAGCCTCTAGATCTCTTAGATGAGGGATCCATTTATAGATGTCTACAAGGGTGTGAGTCATCTCTTGGTTTTTGATTAGTTTCATTCCACTCATAGTTCTAGGTTCCACTTGGAGATTTCTTGGATCTCTTACTCATCCCTGGGTGAATTCAGAGAGGCAAGTGTCATGGGAGATGTTTCTAGAAGATTCCCTGAGCATCCACTTAGAAAACTATCTCAGACATTTGTCCATTCTCGTTCATCACACCCCATAGAAGGCCTCTTCAGTATGCATCACACTTGGCTAGTGTAGGGGTCAGTATGCATCACACCCTGACAGTGGAGCAATCAGTATGGTCCAGTTTTGGACAGTTCTGAGTGGTTTTTCATGTTGAACTTTTGGGGAATGACGCAATCAGTTGACCATGATCCTTTACGGTTTGAAACAACACTTTTAGGGGATGAAGAGCCCTTGATTTATTGACATATAAGATTGGGGTTGTAGTGCCCAAATATGTCTATAACAACAACCTAAGTAATTTAGAGTAAAGGAAATGCGTTAAATTCCTTAATGATTTCTATTGTAACTCACACTACAAAAATATTTATTTTACTCCACCCTTGGTCACTTGAGTTAAGGGTTAAGTTATACAAGATATCCCCAATAAACATTCAACATAGGCCCAAGAAGCTAGAAACATTTGTTAGATTCCTTAGGCCTAGCCAATCCTTAATGACTTGGATCTTGGTTGGGTCCACATGCACCCCATATTCATCCAATATTAGGGGTATGTTGAGGTAAAAAATGTGCCTAAAAGGAATTCACTAATACAATTAACTTTAAGAGAACCAATATGATTCAAGATGATGACGTCATCCCTAGGGGTAAATATTTTGCAGGGAAGAGAAAAAAAACTAATTTTTTAATTGTATTTTCAGATTATCTCCTTATAGGCTTACTCAAATGTCAAGTGTAGACACCCATAGGATATAAAATTTAATTTCATATCCAATGAGTATCCACTTTGCATACTTATCAAGAGACCCACATCGGAAATTATTGAAGATACATTAAAAAAATGTGTTAAAGATTTTTTGTAATGATTTATTTATTTATTTATGTGGGTCTTCAAAGAAGTATGCAGAGTCGGTACTCATTGGGTGTGGAATTAGATTTTGGATCCAACTAGTGTATAGACTTGATATTTGAGTAATCCCATAAGGAGATAATTCAGAAATATAAGAACAAAGTAGTTTATGTTTTATTCTTTAAAAATTCATAACATTTATTTTATTATTTTCCTCTGGAAGCTCATTCTGAACCTCAAAATTTAACTAGTGAATGTATCCCAGATTCTGTATATGTTGTGTCATCAAATATACACATGATAAAAATATCATTAGATCCAAGAATATTCTTAAAGGTATGTTGTAAATGTGGAAAAGAAGGGAATTTCAAGAAATATTTTAGATACAAACTTTCTATGAAAGGGAAGGGATTTGATGATATTCCTATAGAAGTGAAAACCTCCTCAAGCGATGGAGTAAATGTGTAATTGGAATCTTCAAGTAAACATGTAGATAAAAGTTGTTTGACTCAAGGGCATCGTTCTATGTGACTTTTCATAGGGAATCATTTTGCGAGTATGAAAGATATGATGATGGTGATGTTTTCCTATGGGACCAAATGAGAACTAGAATCAGAGGAGGAGGAAAATTCAATTTGAAACTCATGGGTGGAAGGATTAGAACTCTTCCTAGCGTTTAGTTTTTAGAGTTATGACAAGTTTAATACATGAGAACCATTCATGCAAGGAAGGAAGAAATAACATTATAGAGATTTTGTTCAAGTATTCGACTTATACAAAATATTGTGATAGTTAGAGTGCAACCCTTTTAGAGAACAAACCAGCTCATCATTTTAAGGAAAAAAACTTAATGTTTAGTACTACTTTATGAGAGATAAGGTTTAAGAAAATGTGATACTAGAAAAGGTGAACACTTTAAGGAATGAAGTAGATTCATTAACAAAATATGTAAGCCATTAGATCTTTCTTATATTATTAAAAATATTTTTGCAATAGTTAATTGTGCATGGTTAAGACTTACATTGCGTTATAATTATACATATACTATTATTAACTCTAGGTTGCTAATCAATCCTATTACATCTATAAGGGGATCCCACCATTCCATATCAAAGTCTCATGTATAGGTGCTAAGTTCAACATTTAGGAGATAGTAGATGAAGAGGAGCGTCCATAACCTCAAGTATCGTGAATGGGCACACATGATGTGTCTCATTAATGAAACATGAAACCAATTAATGGATACATCTTGGGCTTGAGATGCTCACCAAGTTCATATGGATCAAAATTTATTTCCACTAAGGTAAGGAGACTATTGATAGAAAAAATAGCATCAACTATTAATAGTAGGAAATTAGGAGGACTTGAATAGGTCAACCATAAGTGAATGTCTGAGGGAAATTATAGGATTTGACGAATCTTCTCCTTAGAAGCCAAAAGGACTTGACTATGTCGACTGAAGGAGATAGATGTAATCCACATTTGAAGACAAAAGGAGTTGGGTAGGTCATAAAAGACTTTGACTAAAAAGGTGAATGGTCCAAAAGAAAATTCTCTCCTAACAATCTAAAAGAACTCAAATTCCAAGAGGATTTGGCTAGGTTATGACCAAAGGAGATTGATACATTTTCCTAAGGAGCCATTAAGGACTTTGGCCAGAAACCTTAGATGCTTACGTACATATGAGATAATTACATTACCAAATCTAAAATGGAGTTATTTTATACACAGGAATCAACTTGAAAATTTGATGAACTTTTTCTTAAGGAAGGAGAAATTTCAGCAAAGAAAGGTCCCTTACAGAGAATACCTCCCTTGCTAAGAAGGGGTACTAATTTTTCTGTAGCATTAGTATGTATTCTTGCATGCCAAAAAGGCATTCCAAGTCACCCAAGGAAAATGATGGAAATGAAAATAAAAATTATTATTTTCAAGCTACACTTAGGCCCCAACTATCAAGTTCATCACAGAAATGAATGGGTGCGACCCTTCGTCAAAGTCTAGTTTTGCCCAAAAACATTAATTTTATATGATTTGTTAAAATGCTTGTACTTTTATTATATTATTATACAAATCAATATATATTAGCATATCCCTACATAGGGAAAGGGAACACAAGGAGGAAATGATTAACTTTTTATTATGGTTAAATTTTGATTGTATATAAATGTATTGAATGCAAAATTAACAATTCATTTAAAAAAATGTTGTTTTTGCAGCTCAATCCTTGCACATTATATATATATATATATAAGAAAATGTGAAAAAATAAATTGTTAAATATGATAGGAGTAAGATATTAGATTTTTCATTGCATAGAAAGTTGATCATCAATATTCTTGTATAAGAAACGATGTGACCATCAAGGGAATCTAAACTATCCATATATTTTTTTAATGTAAATTTTGAAAAATAGACTATGAAATGAAATTCTAAATGTGTAATTTGAAAAGTGAAAATAAGAAATAACAATTTTAGAGATTTTTAATTTATATACCCAACAAAAAAATATTTTCACATAATTTGTATTTTAAATGTAAATTCTAAAAAAGCTATTTTGAAAAATATACTGCATAATAAAATTGTATCACTTATATGGCATGTCTTAAACGCCAAAGTTCATCTGCTAGAAACTATGGTACAATGATAAAACTATAGTATTTTACACTATTTAAATTATATTATCGATATTTAAGATGTATAAAACTTGAATAACTCGTGTCGCAATGGATCCAAAACTAGGGGTAAAAATTCTTCGTTCTTTGTTTATTGTACCATTTGTGTCACAGGTCTTTTCCCATGCTATAATATGTTTTTGTTAAAATGGTCATGATGGGGATCCATAGTGAAATATTGTAATAAGTAAATAATATAATGCAAAATTTGTGAAAAGTGTGCTTTTAAGAGAAAAAGAATTGAGGCTGATTGACCAAATTTTATGGTAATCACAGGGCTGAATTAATTAAGGAAGCTAATGGGTCACTGCCTCTAGAAGAGGTGATTACTTTCACTCCAAAGTACATGTGTTTCGAACTTCTTGCAAATATCCCTCATAGTATGTGTCAAAAGTAATATCACAAAAATGTGAATTGATGTTATTTAATTCAAACATGTGGGTTGTTGGAAGTCCAAACTACATGTGTCCCAAACTTCTTGTAGATATCCCTTATGGCATCAAATCAAATATCGCTTATGGCATCAAATCAAATATTAGAGGGCTTGATATTTTCTTGATATAGGGACTGATGTTATAAATGATTATGTGGCATGGAGCGTGCTTGTATGTCTTTTATCAGCTGAACTTCCTAAGTGAAAATCTTTGGTTTCCTTTTTCACATTGCATTAGCTATGTTCTCCACAGTTATTGGATAATAGGATACATGACATCTTTGTGCAAGTCTTTGGTTTCCTTTTTCTCATTCCATTAACTATGTTATCCACCGTTAACATGACATATTTGTTTAGCTCATATGAAGATTAACATGGTTGACCACATTGACGTTGTAGAGTGTATCTATATATATATATATATATAGCATTTTATGTTGGCAATGAAATGGAGTAAAAATTAAAAAGAAATTCTTTGTCTTTGTTTCATATTTTATTTTACAGGATATGAGGGGACTCATTAGCAAGATAAATCGTTCAACTCTTGGTACATTACCTAGCATGCACTCTATCTTGTTGTAAGTGGCAATTGGCATTACATATATTATTTTCTAAATCAATTTAGTCTGTTAGGATGTACAACAATTTTCTACTCAATGTACTTAAACAACTTTCATTGGCCAAAGAGAAAATGATAATTAAAGCATTGGTTTGACAATTTAGTACTTAACCTTCTCCTTCATTGTTTGGGAATTGTCTAATAAAAAAAGCTAAAAAAGATTAACCTTTAATTTCTTTATCATTTTGATATGTATCTATTCTTCTTCACTTCCTGTAATTTCAAAATATTTGTTTTCCCCTTAACTCATGGCGATAGCAAATACATATAGAAAAGTTGTGGAACTATTAACTGATTAAAAAATTCAATTAAAAAAATTATCATTAAATAAATCAATTTCAAAATTTTCACATTTCAATTTTCAAGAGTGAAATATTGGAAGAACTTTCTAAAGCTCGCTGATTTAACTCCTCGTAACAATAATATTTAACACCATCATCTTTGTTGAATGTCCACCATGCATACCTCGCCCAGAGACCCTTTCATATATACACATAATGTAGAACAACTAGGAGTATATCGTGCTCATTTATTTACCAACATTTAGTTCTAGTCCATACATATTTACCTTTAGGAAGCTTAGGGAGTTTGAAGGGATCAACTTGTTGAGTGTGCTTAGTTTTTCGGCTCTGAACTAGCTTCCATCCACTTGCTAAATCATCCATAGCGTAAATAACCCAAATGGGATATTCGCCATAATCAACATTGGCATCCTCTGTATTTGACCTCCAAGATATGGTATAAAGTGTTCCAGATTTGGAGGATATCATACATGTCCTTAACGCACTCGTGGCAAGGAATTTACGGAATTTACGAGAGGAAGGCACAACATATGTAGGAAATTTCATTAAATGTTGAGAAAACATTGTGTTCTCTTCTCCTTCCACGTCGAAGTCCATGGGAATGAGAGTGGTAGTATCATCATTGCCTGTAGATAGCCACATAGTAATATTTACTAGATACAATTTTCCTTTCCACGGGATAGGTGTAACAAATATGTTGTACATAAACTCTAGAAGAAGTGACCACTTTTCATAGTTAGTAATTTTGTTGTAGAAAGAATATTCAAGAGGATGGTCAAGTGCGTAGTACAAAATATATCAATGAATGTCCAACTTGATGATGATCGAGTCCTATGAAATATGTCTTTCACTATATACTGGGTTTTAGTATTTATATCAAGTGTCCATGAAAGTAGGTTGACTCCCCTGAGAAGGAAACCACATGAAGTCCATGAAGGTAGG
The DNA here is from genome assembly GCA_000404065.3 of Pinus taeda. Classification (NCBI taxonomy): domain Eukaryota; kingdom Viridiplantae; phylum Streptophyta; class Pinopsida; order Pinales; family Pinaceae; genus Pinus; species Pinus taeda. The sequence goes on from APFE031581493.1 coordinate 10,301, forward strand.
TCGACTCCCTTGAGAAGGACACCACATGAACTTGGGTCACACCTTTTTAATTGTGCATTTCCACAAATTGAAATATCGTTTTGTTTCTTATGATTAAGTTTGAGTTTTATTTTTTTTAGTGACTTTATAAATTTGAAGATATGGTGTTAAGGGAACCCATTTTTTTTTTTTGCACATTTGAGATGTTACAATTCCTTACCAATGGGATTCTATTGGCTTCTTGAATTGGTAGCTTAACATTGTTTTTATATTTATATGAATTCTAAACATATCATATTATAGAAAGGGATTGTCTTGGTCATCCTAATTAGTCTGCCATTTTCTCCTCAACTAAAACTCGAGTTGGAGTTAATAAATTTGGTTTCAAAGCATACAACACATAATAGTAAAGTTAGAGAATCCATCACATTCAACAGAATCCATGGTAACTTTGGTGGAATTAGAGATATAATCGAAGAGATTGAAATGGGTCTTTCTCATAAAACTAATATTGGAAAATTCTCTATGACTATTGTATTCATGAAAATTTTTCGAGACTAGAGGGAATTGGAGACATTTTCTATGACACTTGTATGTATGCAAAATTTTTAGAGATTAAAATGTATTTGAGAGATTTTCTATGAAAATTGTATTCATGTGAAATTATTGGAGACTAGAGGGGTTTTATGAGTAAAGGGGTTTCTGCTCTCTTTTTCTTTGTGATGGTCATACTCCAATTTATATATGCTACTTCAATGAAGGTAACTCACATGTACACACAACTGTATTTAAGGCAACCAACGTATATCCAACAAACTTATGAGTTAGTTGATTCATCATATGTTGATCTTTAATCAATACATCAACACTTCGTTAACCATATAAATAGTAACCATGTGCAGTAATATCAGAACAAACCATCACAAATAAGAAACACACATGAACACCAAGATTGAAGGTGGAAACCAAATGCGGGACAAAAACCACCTGCTACTGTCTTATTTTAATATAAGAAAAACCTGTTTACAATCTTGTACTGGCACATGATCATACTAGTATGCCGCAACCCATGGTAGAAGGCTACAATATTCTCTCGTTCTTTAGCTTCTACTAGAAGGGAGCTACAACCCCCTAGCTCTTGTACTAGCCAATCCATTTACTAGTACGTACGCACTAGCCTATTGAAGGCTCCAACCTTCACTGATTTTCCAACTGTTACTGGAGGGGAGCTCCAAACCCTTGACTCTTGTACTGGTCATTATGTTTACCAGTATGTAGGCGCTAACCTATAGAAGGCTATGAAATTCTCTCTTCCTCCAGGGACTATGTTCCATAAATTTTCATACTGGATACTCCTGGAGCACAACACCATAACCTGAAGGCCACGTTTCATCCAATTTTCATATTGTACCCATCAACAACATTGAAGCTCAAAATCAATCACCACTACAATACAACCATCAAATAAATTTTCATTAACCAATAATTTAAACTTAATTATCAATCTCTAAATCACCTACAACTAAATCACTGAAGGCCCATCATCACTGAAGCAAATCACAATCAACCAATCTGAACATTCAGAATATTTTCATCAAAACAAAGTCACCAGAACACGGAGTAGAACCCAAAACTCTACAACAAACACTAGGTACCTTACATTACCTTTTGGGTACCACACACCTCTCCCCGATCTCCATTAAACTTCCTCCTTCCCCAACTATTTCCCAAGACACTCAAAACAATAAAGGAAAGATTGAGAAGAAAACAAGAAGAAAACCATGGAAAACCAACAATAATACGACACCACAAACAAAGTAGCATAGTTATGAACCAAACACAATCAAAATCTCAATTCAAGTGCAACAATCACAAAAGACCAAAATCACAAGACTAACAAAAAACACCATGACGGAATGCCCATGGTTCCCAAGGAAAGCTCAACCTGAGCCTTCTTCAAAATTTTATGGTAATTTCCTTTCCATGCAATCCCCTGCATAATATTTCTGTAAACACATAGTTGTCAATGCATAACTAAACATAATGACATATTAGTTAGCTTACCTTAACACATCCACGCCATCTCTCATGGGACTCCAATTCCCTTGACAGATCCACCTACAACTAGAGGCTAGCTAATATACCTATCAAGTACATGTTCATGACTATAAGACATATCCACATAATGTGAGGGAAAATCATGGTTAAGAATACTTCTTGTATGCAAGGCAATCATTCGTTTGGAATTAGGGTTTCCAAACATAGACAAAGGAATTTTTGTCCAATTCATTTCTTTTACCCTTTTTACCTTGTTGCAATCGATGCATATTATGTACTGTCACATCACCCAACTATTAGTTATATAAACATATCATCTATTACCTTTTCATAGTAATACGAAAAATGCTTCTTGCAATTGTTTACACAAGTCAATCACACGTTCCAAATATGAAGACAATCATATTTATCAATTTGAATTCAACCTTTACAAACAATCATGTCATAATCCATATTCAAATCATAGTCATTAGACGTAATGCTACAACTATCACCTACTATACTCAAGTACACATCAACTCTCTGAACAAATATGTTTTAGTAAAACCATCTAAAAACAACATCATTGGAACACATACTCATATTATGCAACTCATCAAACATTCAACCAACTTGCAAACATACCATGTTAAATAAATCAACTAGATGAGGGGAGGCTATCTTGTCTACAATAAACCTAGTTAGCAAGATATAACTTTACAACATGTCAACTCAAACATAAATAAGATCATGATATCCATAACACTAACTAAATAACATGTTCACATCATAAACTCATAGAATTTATCGTTCATGCATAAAAACCATGTGTAAAGTCATCATAAATATGTCAGCTCATACCTGAATATAATAGTCATATTGATTTGCATAGTCCAATCTAATTTAGCATGATAAATATAACATTATCATCAAGTTATCTAACATAAAAAATAAATAGCAATGCATACAAGCACAGGTTACCATAATTCATGACACATGTGCATGTGACTATACTAATCAACTATCATCTATCATGTATGTAACCATAACATCGAAAACATGTACATAAACCTAATGTATATAAACCTAATGCATATGACAATCCTTAACTTAGATACATGCATGTCAATCATACAATACATGTATGATGATCTGCTCTTGCCTCGAGGTCCAATCTTGCAACTCCACTTTAATGATTTGCATCTCCTATTCTTTCTCAGCCAACACATTAGCATCATAACAACCAATAGCACCATAATGACATAAATTTTCATACAATGACTTCATAAGGCATTTTTGACCTACTATTCATGCCTAACTTTAACTAAGACTATATATTCATAAAAACTACATCTAGAGATATAACACATGAGTGAAAAACAATACACATGCCATTCTATCTAGACTCTAGTCATCAATGCATGACCATATCAACTACATAAACTATGACCTCATGCATGACAACAAAAAACACGTCACATGAATTTCATAACATGTGAACACTGACATGCATAACAATGCATAATCAACGATACCAAGATGAAGACATGCTCCATGACAACACCTTCAACCTTCACATGGTGACATCACTAAATCCATGATCAACACCATGCAAATGTAACAAGAACATAGAATACATGCATAAGGAACACATATGCAACAACCATGAAATAATGATCAACACATAGCCCAAGGAGAGCACAACCATACTTTGATACTACTCTGTAAAACCCTCCTCAGATATCTACCCAAGCAATTGGATAGTCAGGGTAAACATGCGACCAAAGGCCACTATGGTAAGACTCAAACTCCTAGTTAATCTTAAGGTAATGGAGTCGACAAAAAAATACCTTACAAACCTCCCTTAGGTGCTATTGAGCCTCAAAACTACACCTTCCTATACAACCTCTCAGCCTTCTTTTTCCACTTACTTCATCAACCCAGTTGTTAAATCATTGCATTATAGTCTAAAAAGAACGTTTTATATGGTTTTCTGACGATGATTATGACTGTTGTTTGGTTTAGTTTTTTTTGTTCATGCTACTGCGGAAACTTGTTAGTTTCTGCAGTCGGCACAGGTTTCCGCAGCCATCACAGGATTCCGCAGTTATTTTGTTAAAAGCTGCGCTAAAGGTGTCCTATGAAGAAACGGGATACATGGGAAAGCTCCAGGTGACAGATACATGGAACGTGTCCCTTCAAATCAACCAAAACATCCATGGAAGGTCACGGTCAATGAAGGTCAAACACAAATCCAACCAAGGAGTTCAGCGGTGGAACATCTCTGTTTTGAGCACGTAAATGTTACGTGGCACATTCCTTAGCTCACGAAGACACCGGCACACCTGGAGATCATTCCCGTAACCTGAATCCAACAGCTACCACTCCGGAGATTTAATAGACATGATCACACTTACGCTAGATCTCGGCTGAAGGGATCTACGTGTCTTTGGAAACACAGTCAATAGCGTAGGAGTTAGTTAGTTAGTTTTAGCATTTTTCCATTATAAATAATGAGTCGATGAATGCTGTAAAAGAGCTTTTTTTGGATATGTGAATTCTGAACTGATGTGTTATCACCCCACTGTTTATATATGTTGTTGTTTTAATATATGAGAATACTTTTCTGAGTTTATTCGTGTGACTACTCGTTGACTAGCTGAAGTGGCAGAGGGCCCCTGCGCGCTGAAGTCTTGTAAAGTTTCCATTTGGTTTTATTATGTTTTTGTTTTTATAATCATTAGCTTGTACATAACGCACTGTTTGATGTTTGTTAACTCACTTCTGTTTATATTTTCACCTCTGTTTTCTTATAATTGTCAACTGATAAATGCTTTTCTGCAGGTTTTCTTAGGCAGCCCGGGAAAATTTTCAACTTTTTGATAACTATTGACATATGAGATCATCTTGTCCTTCCTGCTAACTTTCATTTTCTGAAGTTTAATTTCAGCACTGTCTTTTCCAAGTTGTGATTTGCTTACTTATTTTTCTGTTATTTAGATATCATACTGCTCAACAGTTTATGGTTTCTTTCTATAGTCAAGTGACTCTATTAGCAAGAAATGAGAATATTACTATCTGTAGTGTGATTTATTTATCATATTGCTTAAACTTATTCATGATTGCTTCCCACAAGGTAGATTCAGTTGAAGGGTAAAGGATCAGAAGAGTTGAAGTAGTGTGATTAGTTTCCTTTCTGCAATTTAATTTCTTGCAATTTAGTTATCATATTGCTTAAACTTATTCATGGTTGCTTCCCACAAGGTAGATTGAGCTGAAGGGTAAAGGACCGGAAGAGTTCAAGTAGCGTGACTAGTTTCTTTTATGCAATTTAATTTCTTTCCATTTAGATATCATATTGCTCGACTTGTTCATGATTGCTTCCCACAAGGTAGATTGAGCTGAAGGGTAAAGGATATGAAGAGTTTAAGTAGTGTGAATTAGTTGCTTTTCTTTTAGTTTGAGTCGCTTTTAGTTTTTACTTTCTTTTCATTCAGCAACAAGGATACTGGGCCATTGTCATTAGTTCATTGTTTGATGCATTTACTTCCTCTTAAGAATTGATTTTAGTTTAGTTGTTTTAAAGCTTTCTTTTTTAGCACTTTCAAGTTTGCGAAAATCACTGTAGAAAACATCACCATCTATGCTCCATACTTCACTTTCATCCTTTCCATCACACATTAGGGAAAGATAAATCCAAAAACAAACTAAAAACTCAAAAACGACAAAAGACTAAGGAAATGGTTATCTAGTACATATAGTACACTTCACTTCGTCAGTTTACGAACCTCGGATTGACATTTTAATTAGAAATTTAGATCACACTAAATTGGCCAAACATTTTTGGCACCATTGCCGGGGAAGTGAAATTAGGTAGCCAATTTCTTGAAAAAAAAAAACAACAAGAAAATTTCAAGGAAGGAAAATTGATAACCCTCAAAGTAATGCTCTCCTCTTGCCTAGTGTGATCTGGAGGATAGAAAGAAGAAAGTTATTGGTTTTAATAGTTCTTGAGGTAATGCCTCCTCTTCTTGCACCTAGAGTGACCTGGAAGATCAGAAAGAGAATTATTAGCCCGACTTGAAGAAAAATAAAAAATGACATGCATAGAGCAAGAGATTCTAGGGGAAGGTTTTTAGCTAGAGCCAAGATTTCGATTTTTACAACTCCATCTACTTCAAGGATAGACAAGAGACACCTCCATCATCTCCAACTTACACTCCTATCCCTAAGATTCCTGGAATTCAAGAGGCAGTAGTTGACTCTCCCACACCATCCATCGAATCTGAATTAGGAAGAGATCCTTTCCTTCCTTCTACAGGGAGACAAATTATAATTGAAGAAGTAGAATCACCTGAGGAAGAAGAGGGAGAAATTCCTCCTCATTCACCCTTAGTAGAGGAACCAAAGGACTCTGAAGTCTCCAGGGAAACTACCATGATAGAAGAAGGAGAAAACGGATTTGGTAGAGGTAGAGGTAGAGGACGAGGAGGAAATAATGGAGGAGGTAGAGGTAACATTGGGGGAAATAGGGATGGAGATAACTCATTCAGATTTCCTATAGTCGATGAGGACTCCCGAGCCACAATGAAAAACATCTCACCATCTTTCCTCCCAAACTTCCATGGGTTAAGAAATGAGGACACTGAAACATTTCTATTTGAGTTTGAGGTCGTGTGTCGAACTTATGATTATCTGGAAGACTCTCAAAAACTCAAACTGTTTCCTTCAACATTGAAAGGAGCAACCTTGAAATGGTTCATGGGATTACTCACTCAATCCATTAGGACTTGGAATGATATGAAACAAACATTTTTGGATAGGTACCTGGACTATTGTATGCCCACCAATCACAAGGATGAGGTATTCAAAATGGTGCAAAGAGAAGATGAAAACTTGGAGGATTTACTTGAAATTCAATATAACCTGAAAAGAGCAAAAATGAGTAACTTAGATGAGGAAACTTTGAAAGCCCTTCTATTAAAAGCCATTAGAGATGAATGGATAGATATTTTGAACATGATGGGAAAAGGAGACATATCTCAACTTCCACTTCATGATATAGCAGAGCTATGTGTTCATCTCTCACGGGGGAAATCTAAAACTCAAAAAGGACCTAGAGATCCTTCTCTCCTCAGAGCAAACAAATCTGCAACTGAATCAGTAAGTAGGGCTGAGATTGGAAACATGCCTGATGAATTCAAAACTGATATCTTAGGAAGTCTTAGTGAGCAACTAGACACTCTTAAGATCCATAATAAACAGAAAGCAGAAGCTGAAGCTTTAGCTATCTTTTTCCCGAAATGTAGAAAGAAACTCTAAGGGAGTGCCCCTTGGATGCAAAGGTTGTAGAAACATGTGTGACCTGTTCAGAAAATCATGAAACCAAGGATTGTCCTTCAATCCCTGGTCTCAAAGCTGCTTTTCAGGAAGATCCAAGTACCATTGAATCTCTTTGTTTTGTTGCAAGGAGACCTTGGCAGGGGCAACAAAATCAAGGGTTTAACAACCCTATGAATTTTCAACCTCCACCAAATTGGAATCCTTGGCAACAACCTTGGTCCCAACCTCAAAATCCTTTTCAAGCATGGATGAAAGGTATGCAGAATCCTTATGGGAGATTTGCTCAATTTTACCAATATCCTCCATCTTTCCAAAATTAGCAAGTTCCACAATTTCCAAATCAAAATCCACAATTATCATTGCCATTTCCACAACAACAACAATCCTCTCAAAAGAATTCAAATTCTCAACTCTTGCTTCAAAAAAAGTCAAATCAACTTCCTTCTCAGCCATTTCCGAACCCCAATAATAAAAACCCTCAAAATGCTTTCATGATGGAAGGTCTACAATTTCAATTTCCTGCCTATATGATTTTTCCTCTCAATGATGTACAACTCATATCAGGTAGATTCCTAGTTAAGCCTTCTATAGATGTTCAAAAGCAAAGCATTTCTAAGGGAGATTCTCTTGAAGCCAATAAGGGTTCTGAAGAATATCTTGAAAACCCAAGCACTCAAAAAGAAAAGGAAAAAGAGTTAACCCCCACAACTCCTATAGTTGAGAAACCTGCATCTTCATCCACACCTCCTTTTCCTGAAAGATTACAAATTGACAAAGGGGTGGAAAAACAAATCTTGTTGCCTGACTATGATTTTCTAGATGAATTGAAGAATGTCTGTATCAAGATTCCCTTGTTACAAGACATCAAAGAGATTCCTATTCTAGCAGAAACAATAAAGGAGTTAACTGTTAAAAGACCAGGAAGGAAACCAAGAGATACAAGAAAATCCACCTGGTAGGAAAAATTGCAGATATCATGATGGGAAAAATTACTATGCAGAAGTATATAGATCCTGGTAGTCCAATTGTCAAAACACATATCAATGGGGTAGAAATTCCAAATACTTTGATTGATTTGGGGGCTGCTATCAACATCATGAGTAGACAGACTATGGAACAGCTAAAACTTCTTAATCTTCTTTTTACACATACTTTATTGCAGCTTGCAGATCGATCAATTATTAAACCAAATGGCATATTATAAGACATTTCAGTCTCCTTAGACTCTTGGGAATATCCAGTAGATTTCATGATTTTAACTCCCAAGAGTAATTTAGGAGGACATCCTCTCATCTTAGGAAGACCTTGGCTAGCCACAGCTGATGCTTTTATCAGTTGTAGGTCTGGGGATATCTATATTTCTAATGGTAATTCAACAAAGAAGTTCAATCTGCATCCTCTAGCAAAAGAAATTACAGAAATAGGAGATAATGAGTGAATTGATGATGAAGATACTATACAACCTGTCTTTACCATTTCCGAGATCAGTGAAGATAGTCAAATTCTGAACACATTAGAAAAATTTGAAACATCTTCAGAATATGACCAAACACAATTTTAGTTGGATTCTGACATTGAGTATCTATCATCTAGACAAATGTCCCTTTTCTCTATGGAAGAGTATGGCAGTTCCGCCATTGAGATCTTTCCAAGAAAAACAGTGAATATCAACAAAAATTTGGAAAAATCACAACAGGAAGAGCTAACCAAAATCTTGCAAAAACATTCTACTGCATTTGCATGGGAGTATACTGATATGAAAGGTATTGACCCTAAGACTTTCATTCATCACATCTACATCGAGGAAAACAGTAGACCAATCAGACAACCTCAAAGAAGGATGAATCCAAACCTTAGGGAGATAGTGAAAGAAGAGCTCCAAAAACTACTCAATGTAAACTTCATTTATCCAATTTCAAATAGTCGATGGGTTTCTCCTTTGGTTATAGTACCTAAAAGGAATGGTAAATGGAGGGTATGCATTGATTGTAGGGAATTAAATAAAGTGACTTTAAAGGATCACTTTCCTTTACCCTTTATCGATCAGGTATTAGATACTCTAGCAGGCAAAAACTACTTTTCATTTATGGATGGTTTTAGTGGCTATAATCAGATTCAGGTGGCACTTGAGGATCAAGATAAGACCACATTCACCTATCCATGGGGAACTTTTTCTTACGGAGTGCTTCCTTTTGGATTATGTAATGCACCCGCAACATTTCAAAGGGCAGTACTAGGAATCTTTTCTGATCTAATCCACGATTGTGTAGAGGTCTATATGGATGATTTCACAGTTTATGGTGATTTATTTGAAGAGGCATTAGAGAATTTGGAAAAAGTCCTTATCAGATGTAAAGAAACAAATCTTTCATTGAATCATGAAAAATTCTTTATGATGTTTACTGAAGGGATTGTTTTAGGACATCATATTTCAGGGGATGGAATTAAAGCTGATAAATCAAAAATTGAAGTCATCTCCAAGTTGCCTATTCCAACCTGTCAAAAAGATGTTAGAAGTTTTCTGGGATTTACTGGGTATTATAGAAGATTTATTGAAAACTTCACCAAAATAGCATCTCCACTCTTCAAATTGCTTACAAAAGACTGTGAATTC
>APFE031581498.1:4761-97725 GCA_000404065.3 Pinus taeda
GTTGTAGCTAGAAACTAGGGTTTGTGGAAAAATGAGAAATTTGGCGGATCTAAGGGATGGGAAGTGTTTGATAAGGTACTTTAAGGATAGGGGAAGGTGTATTAACATCTGGATACAAGTTTTGCTGATGATTTAACCATCCAAGAGAAATTGGCTTCAAAACCCTAGGAGAGGGAAATGAACTTGCCAAGGCACAACTGAAGCATGAACAAGATGTAAAATTACTCATTAGACACTGACATGATAATGACAACCCTATGAATGATGATAGACTCAGCTGAATAGTTACATATATTGGGATTTGGGCAAATTTAGAAGGAGTTAAAGTAAACCCTAGACCTAATGCCTAGTGACCAAATTTTGCTTGAAAACTTTTTGAAATGACAAAATTTGACCTTAACACTCTAAAACCACTTTGTAAGAGCATATTTGATCACTGGAGGAAGGCTGAAAAGACTGACACTAACACATGTGATCGACAACACTTCTCACCTTGTCTGTTATGTGCCAGCTGTTGGGCTAGGTCTATAACATATATGGGCATAGTTTTATCAATATGTGCATGTTGCGCCTCCTGTTGTACCTATTCCTGCTGCACTTCCTTCTCTCCTCTATGCAGCTCTTGTTCGTCCCTGAGTTTTTACTTCAACTCCTGCAACTTCTTATCTGTTTCCTCCATCCCCTATTTCTCCCTTTTCCTTTTCACAATCCTCATGTTGCGTTGTCGCCTCTTAGCCTCAGTCTCCAAAGCTTCTTTCATCACAAGTGGACTTGCTTTGAACTTGCAGCTTTGCTTCACCTCTGTGATGTTAACAACATTCCTCTTGCCTTTGTCATGCGTAGGTCTGCTACCCTCTGCTGTTGCTGATGGTGCTGCTCTTTGTGATGTCACTTCCATTTCATATTGATATCCTTGTCTATGAATAGCTTGGCGTCTTCATAGATAGACAAGCTCATAGACACTCGCTCAACTGCATCTCCAGTTTCACTTTCAATGGTGTTCATTGACCCTACTCTCTTGGAGGCCATTGTACCTATATTATTGAGAGGTAGATGAACACATGTGATACTGTTTTGGAGAATTTAGTATATATGGATAAATACTAATTCCCTAGATAAGTAGTTGTATCTAGAACAACAGTTTAAGTGTTTTAGACATTTCCTATAAGCAATAGATAATATGAGAAGATAGAAGAGCTACTTGTAGTTCTTTTTTCCTCTCGTCTCCCTTGTATCGATTCCGTCACTCCTTCCCTTACTTAATCCACTTGAGAAGTACCTTGTAAACACAAAAGAAGACAAAAACCAATCAAAGCATACAATCTATTGAATATAAGTGAAAGGAATCAGATACAATTCACACACATAAGCATTATGAAAGGATTTGAAATCACTTAGGAATGATCTCAGTTAATTAATGTAGGTATTATAGACTCGTGCACTAGGATATGCCTATGTTATTTTAAGAAATAGATTAATTAGATTCCTAAAAACACAGGCATTGGGAAAATAGTAAGAGAAACACAACAAGAAAATTCAATAAAGAAACACAACAATTAATAAGCAGTTCACCCAGTCCTCCTGGGCTACATCTCCTAGTCCAACTTTCAGTGGTGGCCTTTTCTATTTTTTCTTTAAACAGAGTTTTTACAATGATGAGCTCAATTTGAGTCTCCTGTAATAGATGATGCTCAATAGGGTGGTACTTGGATTCCCCAAGCCACTGGAGGACACAGACTCCCCCTTACCGAGTCCCAACCTCAACCAGTCTTAATGGGATGAGTCCAATCTGGTACTCAATTCCCAACCGATATCCTCACAGGGATTGCTTGAACCTCTCAAGCCTTCTCAGTTCTATCTGCTTGATGCTGCCTTAGCTCTGCAGGTCAGCTCGACTTCTTTGTTCTCTACTTCTTGCTTCACTCTCTATTCTATCTCCTCTCTGTTCTCTATATGTTCGTGGCTTAAGCCAATCCATCCCTTGACTGTTCACTTCCTCTTCCAGCTCTTCATATCGCCTACCTTTGTCCGCTAGAATTCCCTGCTTTTATGTCATCACCATTGTGTAACGTTCCATAGAGAGGTGGCCACTTGTCTCCTTACGAACTCGGCACCAGCTTTTCCTCAAATGGTTGTTATTTCGATTATTCCGTGAAATGATTCATCCACCAACTCATCGGTCATGTCAGACCCCAAATGTCATATGCCTCAGCCTATTCTTCCATCAAATCTAGTCTCCCATCGGGTGAAACCTCCACTATTGATCTAGGGCCTCCAAATCCTACGGTCATCACTTTTATCATATAGGTGAGTTTCTCGATCGTTACCCTGTGATGAGAGCATTTTCTCTCTCATCGACTGGACATGCTTCGTTCAATCTATGGCATCACACAGTCCCTTGCCAAACTTCTTACTGCTTAAAGTGCTTGCAATATCCTGCCAGTTTTGGGTGCGGGACTCACCTTCTGACAGTTTGGGTATTTCCACACAGTTTTCCCTGTTTTTCACATGACCAGTTGTCGGGGCTTTTCCTTCTCTGAGGTTTTTATCAAGCATAATTGCGTATCAAAAACAACCTCTATTTTCTGATCTGGACTCCCTATTTTCTAGTTTGTGCCACTGCGCAGTCTCCGGGGGCCAACTGGCAGCGCACTTTGACCGAGGGTCCTCACTGTTCCATGTTCGCTACAACTGCCACTGTCTAGAGGTCCTTCTTGATAGCTCGTTGTTCACAAGATTTTGGAGTCTGACATAATTTTAAACAATCATAGAAACTCTGATAATTTTCAAGGATCCAATTGGGATCACGACCTTCCCACTAAAAAGGCTTTTGGACCGCCAAAAGTTGGTTTTCAAGCATCGACTAAGTGAGGATAAAACTTTCTCCCCTGTCCAATCTCTATCCATTTTGCACTACTCAGCTTTGAACCCTTGAGCCCAATTATGAGGTACTCGACATCTCCCCTGCACGTCATTCTCACCTTCCTATCTAGAACTGTGTCTTCCTACAATTCATTAAGATACTCAGGTATTAGGTCATCAATAGAAGGCAATTGACTCTATTCTTCAATATCTTCAATTAAAAAAGGTTCAAATAGTCTTAAGTTGTCTGCATTGATGACTGAGTATATGTGCATATAAGCTAGTAGATCAAGGTGAAAAGAATTCTCGCCAATTTTCTCAGGTACCTTGAAAGGTCCATACCTTCACCTTGCATCTTGTCCTTGTTGATATACAGCCAGAATTGATCACCAACTTGGAAACTATGCTCCATCTCATGCTTGTCATGCCTTGCCTTGTATTTGGCCTGGCTCTTTTCTAGCTGTTCCTGTACTACCTAATGGATCTCTTGGATTTGTTCAATGAACCTAGTTTCCTTGTCCATATCATTGTGTCCCTCAACTGTTGTGTTCTTACGAAAGACAAAATCCAAGGGAGACCTTGGTGTGAAACCAAAACATGTCTCAAAAGGAGATCTCTGTGTAGAAGAATGTTTGGCTCGGTTGTAAGCATGCTGCACATAAAAAAAATGTTCATCCCAAAGCTTAGGATGCTTACTAAAATATCCCCTGAGTAATTGGATCATTGTCCTATTGACTATCCACAAATTTGTGGATAGTCTATTGACACACTCTGTACTAATGCATACAATTCTTTATCATATGTGGGATAGTTAACTACTACAGAATTAAATGGCTCAGAATGATAACATATGGGTTTACCGTGTTGTATCAACACTGCTCCCATGGCATAGTCACTCGCATCCATTTAGATCTCAAACGGTATTTGAAGATATGGCAGTGCTAGTACTGGTGTTGTATTAATATTTTCTTTCAAGGTGTCGAAGGCTTTCTATTGTTTGCCTCCCCATTGAAACACCTTGTTCAATCATGTTAAAACATGTAAGAGAGCTGCAATTAAGGAAACGTTAGAAATGAACTTTCTCGAATATTGTGTTGCTCCTAAGAAGCTCCTAACTTCTGTAGTAGATTTGGGTTTAGGCTAGTTCACAATGACTACTGCCTTAGGGGGATCTATCTTCAATTCACCACCCCCTACTATATGTCCCAAATAATTCAAAGATATTTTGCCAAATTCACATTTTGAGAGTTTAACATAATTTTTTTCTCTTTTCAAAACATCTAGTGCCTGCTTAACATGCTTTAGCCGTTCTTCCCATGTTTTGCTAAATATCAGAATGTCATCTAGATACACAATAACAAAATCATCAAGAAAATGTTTAAGTACATCATTCATTATTCTCATGAAAGTAGCAAGAGCATTAATTAACCCAAAAGGCATAACCAACCACTCATACAATCCCTACTTTGTTTTGAAAGCAGTCTTCCGTGCATCTTGTTCTGTAACTCTAACCTGATGATATCCACTATGAAAGTCTAACTTGGAAAAATAAATAGCTTCTTTGAATTGATCTAATAGATCATCTATGCGAGGAAGGGGATAATGATTTTTTATTGTTATCTTATTTAGTGCTCAATAATCAATTCACATTCTCCGCGAGCCATCTTTCTTTCTCACCAAAACGATTGGTGACCCACATGGTGATGTGCTAGGTCTGATGAACCCCTTCTCAAGCAACTCCTGCACCTGCTTCTTGATTTCTACATTCTAAAGCAGACAACCTGTACATTCCAATGTTAGGCAATGGAGCATCTTGCTGCAAATTAATATCATGCACTATTTCGTTTTTGGGTGGTAGACCCTTAGGTTCTTGAAACAAGATATCATGCTCTAAAACAACTTTTTCTAAATCAGCTTGCTATTTAGCATCACATCCCTCAAATACATTGGTTTTATCAAGTTTCTTTTCCTTTACAACCATTATCAAAAATTGTTTGCATGAATTTATAATTTGTTTCATCTACCCTCAGTTTATGAGAGTGTAATTATTCTTGAGCTTATGAGCTCTTACAAAGTATTCAATTCCATCTTTAAAGAGTTGGTACTTGTTCTCAGCTCCATATAAAATAGCTTTTCTGTCATACAAGTAAGGACTTCCTAAAACAATTCCACATATATCCAAAGGAATTATGTCTAACTCAACCTCATCTACAAATGCTAACCCAAAATAAAACTTGGGTTTGCATTGTCTAGTGGCTTGTAGTTGTGCTTTATCACTTAACCATCCTAATAGGTATGGTATCTTGTGAGGTGTAGTTAGTAATCCCAACTTCTTTACAATTGCTTCAGAAATTAAATTTACTTGTGGGCCACTATCAAAAAAAGTATCAATATTTTGATGATTGGAAATAACTCAAATATGGAAAATCTCATGTCTTTTTCTCTCATTTTCTTCATCAATAGTAGATTGTGCAAAATTACTAGTAGATGCTTCAGAATTTTTACCTTTTATACCTGTGGCTACAATGGTTACTTCATCTCATGAGTCTAACCCCAAATCTTTCTGAATATCTGGAGTAGTCTTCTTCTTCTTGCCCTCGAACTTCTTAGGTCTCAGCTCTAGATGCAAAATCCAACAGTGCTCATCATCATGCCCATCCTTCTTATAGTGAGTGCATGAAGACTTGCTTTTCTGTGCAATGTTGGCCTTCCTTGCTTTCCATTTTTGTTTTCTTTTCTCCTTATTCTTGCTTGCAGTGAGTTGGGATGATCCCCCAACTTGTGGGTTTCCATTATTTCCTCTAGCTTCTAGATGCGTAGCTTGAACAGATACCTCATCTATACAAGTGGGATTAAACATGAGGATAATGTTCCTCATGTAGCTATGTAGACCACCGATGTACTTCAACAGAGCCTCAGGTGAGTCTAATGAGATTCCTAGAATCAAAGCTCTCTTCCTAAATTCTTGGGTGTAACTTTGTACACTTTTCCCTTTCAATTTTCGAAGAGTTTGCCAGCTCATCATGGTTTGCTACATGTAGGCCAATGGATAGAACTGCTTTTTGATTGCAGAAACAAATTCACTCTAGACAGAAAGAGTCTTACCATGTATCTTCATCTCAGCTTGGGTCCTGCCTTCCCACCAAGCCAAGGCAGTGCCTCTAAGGCATAGGTTGGCCAGCTGAATCTTGCTCTTGTCTGAATCAATACTCTACACTCTGCAATAAACATCAATTTGTCTAATCCAATTGTCCAGCTTTTCTGTATTCCACTCTCCATCATATATTGGTAAATCAAATTTAACATCTAGTTTAATCAAAGACGTCTTCTTTTTATGTTTTGGGCTATTAGGAGGTGTGAGAAAGTTTTCTTCTTTCCCTTTGCCTTTTGAGTGGTCATGGAGGAGAGACTCTTCTTCTCCTTTATCTTGTTTGGAGCTTGATGAATCTTCATCTTTATGTTTTCTAAAATCCTTATAGATTTCCTCTACCATGGACCTTATGGCTAGGAAACTATCTATAAATTGAGGGTTTGGCCCTGCAGAACCTTCCTCTGACATTGTCTTCTAAGGATAGACTCTTCCAATTTCAGGATTAATTTTGACCAACTCTCCTTCTCCTAATTTGAGCTTTGATCTAGTCAGCATTCAATGGCTAAATCCAACACAAGCTTGTCTAACCTTAACAACCTATAGCTTTGATACCACTTGATATGAAATCACTTAGGAATGATCTTAGTTAATTAATGTAGGTATTACAGACTCATGCATTGGGATATGCCTATGTTATTTTAAGCAATGGATCGATAATATTGTGAAATACACAAGCATTGGAAAATAGTAAGAGAAACAGAGCAAGCAAATTCAACAAAAAAACATAACAATTTAATAAGGAGTTCACCAAATCCTCCTGGGCTACGTATCCTGGTCCAACTTTTAGTGGTGGCCTTTTCTATTGTCTTTATGTAGAGTTTTTACAATGAGGAGCTCAATTTGAGTCTCCTGTAATAGATGATGCTCAGTGTTAGAGCCTAAATCTACCTCAGGATGAGAAAGGCAGGTCTAGGGTAACATCAAACCACGCTTAACCTGGTAGCTAGCGCTACCAGGTTGGGAGAGGGATCTCTCCTTTTCACTCTCAAAGAAAATAATACAAGTAAGGCTCGAGATGAGTGATATGAATACTAATTTTAGGCTAGGTATACGCTCAGAGGAATTTGATTGATTTTAATGTTTGTTTGTTAGATCAAATGAGGAAGGCAGCTTTGGGTCCGAGAAATCAACTTAGATTTGCAGAGGTTTCTATGGGGCGAGGTAGGCAAGTGTTTTAGCACTTTGAAATGAATGTGATGGTGAGTCTAAAGGCTGGTGAGGAGTTGAAGAGGGCATGCAAGTGTCATGAGTCCTCTACACAAACAGTAGAAAACATTTAAAACTAAATAAAACCCCAAGGGAGAGCACTTAACATCAATGGATTCCACCCTTTAATCTTGATTCATTTAGTTATGTAGAAAAACATAAACGAAAACACATACACACATAAGATAAACTAAATAACAGAGGAGAAAACAATGCTAATTCACATTACCACAAGAATCCCACAAAATGTTGCAAAACCCTGGTTCATTTCCTTGCCAAACTGTAGAAGTGATTTACAATAGTTCTCAATGCATCCACAAGAGTCCAACCTTTACAAATGACTAAGAAAATACATAATATAGGTATCAAACCACCTATGCTAGCCATCAGGGGTCGAATCCATGAGTCAAGGAGTTGTTTCAACAACATCTAAACTAGGAACTATAAAATAGGCAGTGGAACAACTTGCCTCTAAAACTATGGAAACTCATTCATTCAACCTAAAACCACCTCTAACTGATGTATCTACCCCCTCAAGTCATTTTTCATCATATTCACATCATATTACATCATTTACCATCACAAATTTACCAAGGAGAAGAGACAAAGTCAACTAATAGTCAAACTCGGCGAAATTCTGAGTTTTTAGGCAAAATTAGTAAAAATTTGCCTGATGCGTAGCACCCTAAACCTAATGTGCATCACCAATTCAAAGCTACTTTTGGATGCCTTCCACTTCACCCAATCAGGCCCAAGATAGCTTGTTGGAAAGCTCTACCTATCTAGCTTCTGGAATACTTTTCATTTTCTAATTTGGAGGTCATTTGCCCCCTCAAAAGTGGATTCTCCTAAGAATAGTCCCTGTGTGTCCAAAAAGTGGCAAAGAAGGCACCTTTTAGGTGTTTTTTTCCCTTTAGGTGACCCAGATCTCCTCAAAATTTCATGAAACATTTTGGGTTTCATTTTCTTCCATGAGGAATCCAAAAATGCAAGTCATTGTGCAAAATACTAAGCCAACTTAATGTGCAACGCCATGGCGCTGCGCATCAGCTAAAAATTCCTTTGTTTTTAATTACAGAATTGTGAAATGACAAAAACTTCTCAAAATTTCTTCAAATTTGACAAGAAGCAACCATATTAAGTGCTTTGTTGAGCTAATGAAGCGTCAGCCAAGATTTTGAGTTTATCTTGTTCTTTTTTGACCCTCAAGGCTCTCCTTAATTTAGCTTATTGCAGATTTTGTTTCGGGTTAGGTAGTAGTAGACCATGTGGCGGAGCATCTCTTTCTCTTTGTTTGCCTTCTCCAGTAACCTCTCCAAGTGCATATTCACCTTCTCCAAAAAATATTCCCAGTCATTTTCTTATTAAGGAATTTAGACTTCTGTAAGCCATAATCTTGTTAAGAGAATAATTTCGGCAAAATCACATAAAAAACCATTCAATGGATGTCAACTTGCCCTTTTCCCTTTTGGACCCTTTGCTGGTTTTCTTTGATGATTTACAGCTCCATGAGTTCTTGTTTATCGGTAAGTTGCTTGTTTTCTTGCTCTAGATAGTCGATAATATATCTAGCTTTGGCCACTTTATCATTCAACATATGAATATGATCCTCTTGCTCTTTCAAAAGCATGTTTTAAGCTAAGGATGGGCTATCAAGATCAATTACCTGAGTGTGATGAGGTGGCACATCATCATCATGCTCCTCAAGCTGAAAATCCCTCTCAACATCATCACCAAGCTCCTCCTCTGTAACCTTTCTTTTTCCTTTGTCAAGCTACTACAAGATCCTTTCCCTGGCGCTGTCACTTAGGGTGTCCTCCTCAAAATCATAGTCACCGTCCCCCTCCATGTTTGTCTCTCTTGGGATGGTTTGATGAATGGTGGATAATCAGGTTAGGGGAATATGGGTATGAAGATATTTATAAAAGAAAAATAGTGATGGGGGTAATTGGGGTTTATATGGGAGCTAGGGTTTAATGGAAAGGAGTTTAGGGTTTGGTCAAGGGATTAAGTTTTATAGGGAAGTAGAGGAAGATGATATGGGTTAAGTGAGATGGGATTTAAAGGTAAATTTAGGGGAAATAATAATGGGAAAATGGAGATAAGTGACAATAGCTTGCAATGCTAAGAAATCAAGTAGAAGCAACTAGGGTTTTGAATTTTAGGATGCTAAAACCACCATCAAAGCATAAAAAACCTATGTGAGATCAAAAGAGAGTTTACTTACTTGCTTGGTGGAGAAATGCAGCAATGAGAGTGATTGGAGGTGAAGTTTGAGGGTTTTGAGGCATTACTGGCCAATGCACAACACCACTAGCCCAATGCGTAGCGCCTCTCTAATGTGCAGCACCAGTGTAAATTTACACTATAGAAAACTGCCTGATGCGGAGCGCCAACCTCCTGATGTGCAACGCCTTTCTACAGATGAATTTTGAAGGCCTTCCCTATGTCCAAATTGGGAATGTGATAACTTGTTATAAATCATATTGAGTCTACTTTCCAAAACATCTTGAAGTTTTCAATTTCGAGTTCATTTGCCCTGGCAAAAGTCAAATCTCACAAAACTGGTCAAAATGTGCAGAATGAGGCTGCCAAAATGCAAAGTGTTGTTGCAGTCAACTTTTGAAGGTCTTCCTCAACTCCAAATTGAGATCATGATTGCTCATAGGAAAGATATCTTTGTCTATATATCATTTAAATCATCAAGGAAGTCATTTGAACATCCAAAATAGGTGAAATATTTATTTTCCCAAGGTCACTCCAGAAGTGCATCAATTCTCTTGAGGCCAATGATGTTTTCGACATTTCTCCCAAACCATAAAACCTGTGTAAAACATGAAAGAGGTTTTTCTTCTTGGGTCAATGAGGAAAAAAAAAATCTCTCACTTTTGTCAAATTCATATTTTCTTGCTCAGAAACATAGTTTGAAGAAAACCTATCCCAATATGTGGAACAGGGGATTTGTAGAAATGAAGGGAAATGAAGGGGATGAGGGGCTTCTAAATTCTTGATAAAATTTTGGGAACTAGGGAGGGATGTTAGGAAGCTGGGGAAAGTGGAATTTCAAATATTGAGTGAGGGGAAGGGGCCTGAAAGGTCAAAACATAGACCTAGCTTAGAAAATTATCAAATTGTAGCAATAAACTAGGGTTTGTGGGAAAATGACGAATTTGAGGGATATCAATGATGGGAATTGTTTAAGAAGGTATATTTAAGATAGGGTAAGGTGTATGAACATTAGGACGTAAGTCTTGTTGATCATTTTACCATCTAAGAAAAATTACCTTCAAAACGCTAGGAGAAGGAAATGAGGCTTACCCAAGTACAACTGAAGCACGAACAAGGTGTAAAATGACATATTGGAATTTAAAATGATGATGACAACTCTTTGAATGATGGTACACTAAGCTGAATGGTGACATGGACCAATATTTGGAAGACTTTGGGAGGGGTGAAAACAACCCTAGACCTAACACCTAATGACCAAATTTTACTTGAAGACTCACAAAAATGAAAAAATTTGACTTTGACACCCTGAAATCACTTTGTAAGAGCATGTTTGATCACTGATGGAAGGCTTCACAGACTGAAACTAACATTGGCTCCAATGGGGATGGTAGCTCCTTGGAGGTGCCAAGAACTGCAGATCTTTGGGAAAGCAAACCAGTGCCTTATCCATTAGGCATGGAGTCAAAAACTCAAACTGAAATGCATGACTGAAAACTAACAACTTGATGACACAAAATGATTTGAAACTGACTCAATACTAAAACACAACTGACAAACTGGAAAATATGATCAAAATGGAGCTTATTCAATAAAACATACTCTAGCTGTTCCATTCATCACCTGATCAAGTGAAGTGAAACAACCAACGCAACCAAGTAAGCATTCCAGCTACTGTTTGAATTCTCCACAAGTGCTTTCTTATGAACAACAAAAGAAAACTACTGAAAGGCAACTCCCATGAAAACTTGTAAATAGATCCAAAGTTTCCCAAATTGAATAATATGGATGCTCTGTCCGACTCCAAAAATACTGCATAAGGATCTTGAAATTCATGTGCACTGGGACTTAGCTCATCCAATGGATTACTTTTCTTCTCCTCATACCATGAATGAAAACTTTCATCTGAGATTTTTGATGAGACTCCTGCTAAAAATGATGAAGAAATTGGCTGCCAAATCAAGTTTGTATCAATACTTGTTTCAATCTCACAGTTAGCTAGTGGAGGACTTTGACTGTAGACATCATCCAGCACATTATCTATTGGATCGTGAAAAAATTGAAAATACGATTGCAACCCATTTTCGATTGGTTCTATGAGATTGCATGATTTTCTACATGCTACTCATTTGAAGATATACTATGCAATTTTCCCTTCAAAAACTGAAATGATTCAAAACAAAATGGTATGGAATCATTTTGCATCATTTGATCATATGGTCCAACTTCCAAGTCTTCATCTTCAACCTGACAATCAATGGCATTTGGAGGCTGCAAATCTGGATATGGGAAGTCTTGAACAAGGATTTCATTGCCCTCAAAATGGTTCAGATCAAAACATATCGACGATTGACTTCTGATTACATGAAATTTGTCTCTGATGAATAGAAATGAAGCAAAAAAAAAAGGTAAAGATCCTTCACTTAATTCAAAATTTGTTGCACTTTCCTCCTCACTTCCATAGCTGATATGCATTGGCTGATCACTGTACTCAAGTTGCTAAAAGCGAACTTCCTCCTTCCACAAACTAGATGCTAATTTGTCTGCAAGACTAGCTTCTATTTGGAGAACATAATCATCATCATACTGATCAAACTGAGGAAAATCATCAGTATAAAATACATCATCAAGCATACATTTCATATCAACAGATCTCTCTTCTCCAAGATGATCTATAAAATAATCATTATCAGGTCTATGACAACTAGGATAAGAAACAAAATGTTTTGGATCAGCAACTTGTTATTCTTCAATCAGCGAGCCATGGGCTTGAACATTATACTCATTCCTTGTGGTGATCCTTTGCATCATCTCTTCCACTGCACTTACCAAAATATCGATTTTTACCTATAAAGATGTCGATTCCTTTAGATCTATGTTCTTCATTTCTTCTTCCTTCAACTTTTCCCTTTTGATTAACAGATTAGACTCTACATCTACTGCATTGTTCTACATCTCTTCAAGTGTTGCAAGGTTCCTTTCCCTCAGTTGAAATTCCATTTTCAGATCAAAGGCTTCCAGGTAGTGCAAGAGAGTGGATCCAAGAGGAGGTCTTATATTAACCGGCATCGAAAAATAGACTTGGTTAAACCTGGAAGAAAATTGTTGTGCTATCTCCCCTCGCAATCTTTTTAGTTGGTTATACTCTTTTATAATCAAGAGATGGTTTTGTCTAACCACCCACCTATCGAGGAAAACTTTGATGAACTGCTGGAAATCTGAGATTCTCGCATCAGGCAGGGTTTTGAACCAACTCTTGACTTTGCCTTTCAAAGAAAGAGTAAAAAGCCTAATACTAACATTCTCTTCATCAACTTCAAAAAGGTCAAGAAAAGACTCAAAATTCAGTACATGTCTCTCAGCAGTGATGTTGTCACATTCACCATCAAATATTGGGAGATATAGGTAATGATTTTTAGGGAAAGCATGGGATATAGGAGCTAAAATCAGAGGCTTTTATATATCTGGAATTTTACAAGGT
Source organism: Pinus taeda (assembly GCA_000404065.3). Taxonomy (NCBI): domain Eukaryota; kingdom Viridiplantae; phylum Streptophyta; class Pinopsida; order Pinales; family Pinaceae; genus Pinus; species Pinus taeda. The sequence goes on from APFE031581498.1 coordinate 17,688, forward strand.
ATAGGAATATGTACAGAAGGTGTAGAACCAGTCTTGGTCTCTTGAGGCTATTCAGTTTGAAGACGATCATCATAAAATTCAGAAGAAGGGTCTTGATCAAGATCAAAGGCATGCACATATTTTGTATCCACAATCTTCAAAGGGAAAGAATCAAATGCAGATCTAGGATCTTTCCTCGAATACAATATCCTTTGGAAATCCTTCTTGACATTCTCAGGAAAAGAGAAGAAATAATTTATAACGAAGAATATAATGTCTTGGATGAAATTCCAACTTGAATGCCTGATATTTCCATATTGTCCTTTCATGTTTCTGCTGGTCAGGTTCATCCTCCAGTGGAGTCATTGGATCTGATCTCGAAACTGATTTGGAGTTTCCAGGTGAATGATCTCAACCTTCCTATGTCTGATCGTTGTTCACCATCAACAATCAAATCTGAACTTGATACATTTTTTTGAGGAACATAAAACTACATTCCCTGGTATGGTCGCCACTATGTTAGAGCCTAAATCTACCTCAATCTGAGAAAGGCAAGCCTAGGGTAACATCAAACCATGCTTAACCTGGTAGCTAGCCCTACCAGGTCAGGAGAGGGCTCTCTCCTTGATACTCTCAAAGAAAATACGAAAAGTAAGGCTCGAGATGACTGATATGAATACTAATTTTAGGCTAGGTATACGCTCAGAGGAATTTGATTGATTTTAATGGTTGTTTGCTGGATCAAATGAGGAAGATAGCTTTGGGTCTGGGAAATCAACTCAGATTTGCAGAGGTTTTTGTGGGGTGAGGTAGGCAAGTGTTTTAGCACTTTGAAATGAATGTGATGGCGAGTCTAAATACTGGTGAGGAGTTGGAGAGGGCATGAAAGTGTCATTAGTCCTCTACACAAATAGTAGAAAACATTTAAAACTAAATAAAACCCCAAGGGAGAGCACTGAACATCAATGGATTCCCCCCTTTAATATTGATTCATTTAGCTATGCAGAACAAGATAGATGATGGAACATATACACATAAGATAAAATAAATAATAGAGGAAAAATGATGCTAATTCACATTACCACAAGAATCCAACAAAATGCTACAAAACCCTGGTTCATTTCCTTTCCAAACTGTAGAAGTGATTTAAAATAGTGCTCAATGCATCCACAAGAGTCCAACCTTTAGAAATGACTAAGAAAGTACATAATAGAGGTATCAAACCACCTATGCTAGCCATCAGGGGTCGAATCCATGAGTCAAGGAGCTATTTCAACAACATCTAAGCTAGGAACTAGAAAATAGGTAGTGGAACAGCTTGCCTCTAAAACTATGGAAACTAATTCGTTTAACTTCAAGCCACCTCTAACTGGTGTATGTACCCCCTCAAGTCAATTTTCATCATATTTACATCATATTACATCATTTACCATCACAAATTTACCAAGGAGAAGAGAAAAAGTCAACTAATAGTCAAACTGGGTGAAATTCTGAGTTTTTAGGAAAAATTAGCAAAAATTTGCCAAATGTGCAGTGCCCTAAGCCCGATGCATCGTGCCACTTCAAGGTTGATTTTGGAGGCCTTCCACTTCACCAAATCATGCCCAAGATAGCTTGTTGGAAAGATATACCTATCTCATTTCTGGATCGCTTTGAATTTTCTAATTTGGAGGTCATTTGATCCCTCAAAAGTAGATTCTCCCAAGACTGGTTCCTGTGTGTGCAAAAAGTGGCTGAGAGGGCACTTTTTAGGTGTATTTTGCCCTTTAGGTGACCCATATCTCCTCCAAATTTCATGAAACTTTTTAGGTTTAATTGTTTTTCCATGTAGAATCCAAAAATGCAAGCCATTTTGCAAAATACTAGGCCAACTCAATGCACAGTTCCACTGGCTAAAAATCCCTGTGTTTTTAATTACAAAATTGTGAAATGACAAAAATTTCTCAAAATTTCTTCAAATTTGACAAGAAGCAACCATATTAAGTTCTTTGCTGAGCTAATGAAGCTTCAGCCAAGATTTTGATTTTATCTTGTTCTTTCTTGACCCTCAAGGCTCTCCTTAATTTAGCTTATTGCAGATTTTGTTTCGGGTGAGGTAGTAGTAGGCCATGTGGTGGAGCATCTCTTTTTCTTTGTTTGACTTCTCTAGTAACCTCTCCAAGTGCATATTCACCTTCTCCAACAAATATTTCCGGTCATTTTCTTGTTCAATTGATGTCAACTTGCCCTTTGCCCTCTTGGATCCTTTGCTCGTTTTCTTTGATGATTTTCAACTCAATGAGTTGTTGTTTGTTGGTAAGCTGCTTGTTTTCTTTCTCTAGATAGTTGATAATATATCTAGCTCTGGCCACTTTATCATTCAACATATGAATATGATCCTCTTGCTCTTTCAAAAGCATGTTTTGAGCTAAGGATGGGTTGTCAACATCAATTACTTGAGTGTGATGAGGTGGCACATCATCATCATGTTCCTCAAGCGGAAAATCCCTCTCAACATCATCACCAAGCTCCTTCTCTATAACCTTTCCTTTTCCTTTGTCAAGCTACTGCAAGATCCTTTTCCTAGTGCTGTCACTTAGGGTGTCCTCCTCAAAATCATAGTCACTATCCCTCTCCATGTTTGTCTCTCTTGGGATGGTTTGATGAATGGTGGATAATTAGGTTAGGGGAAGATGGGTATGAAGAGATTTATAAAAGGGAAATACTGATGGTGGTAAGTGGGGTTTATATGGGAGCTAGGGTTTGATGGGAAGGTGTTTGGGGTTTGGTGAAGGGATTAATTTTTATATGGAAGTAGGGGAAGATGATATGTGTTAAGTGAGATGGGATGTAAAGGTAAATTTAGGGGAAATAATAATGGGAAAATGGAGACAAGTGACAAGAGCTTGCAATGCTGAGAAATCAAGTAGAAGTAGCTATGGTTTTGAATTTTAGGATGGTAAAACCACCATCAAAGCATAAAAACCCTATGTGAGATCAAAAGAGAGTTTACTTACTTGCTTGGAGGAGAAATGCAGCAATGAGAGTGATTGGAGGTGAAGTTTGAGGGTTTTGAGGCATTATTGGCCAATGCCATTAGCACCACCATCCCAATGCATAGTGCCTCTTTGATGCGTAGCGCCAATGTAAATTTACACTGGAGAAAACTGCCTGATGTGCATCACCCCTCTGATGCACAACGCCAACCTCCTGATGCGCAACGCATTTTGGAAGACGAATTTTGAAGGAATTCTTGATGCCCATATTGGAGTGTGATAGCTCATTGGAAAATGTATTGAGTCTAATTTCCAAAACATCTTGAAGTTTTCAATTTGGAGTTCATTTGCCCTATCAAAAGTCCAATCTCCCAAGACTGGTCAAAATGTGCACAATGAGGCTGCCTAAATGCAGAGTGCTGTTACAGTCAACTTGTGAAGGTCTTTCTCAAATCCAAATTGAGCTCATGATAGCTCATTGGAAAGATCTTTCTATCTAGATATCACAAAAATCATCAAGCAAGTCATGTGAACATACCAACTAGGTTCAATCTTGAAATTTCCAAGGTAACTCCAGAAGTGCATCAATCCTCTTGAGGCCAATGATGTTTTTGACATTTCTCCAAAACCATAAAACCTGTGTAAAACCTGAAAGAGTTTTTTCTTCTTGGGTCAATTATGGACAAAAAACTCTCTCAAGTTTGTCAAATTCATCTTTTCTTGCTTAGAAACAAAGTTTGAAGAAAACCTATCCCAATATGTGGAACAGGGGATTTGTAGAAATGAAGGGAAATGAAGGGGATAAGGGGTGTTACACAAAAATATCGTCACCTTGATTATTTGCAGTCGGTATGGGTCTATCACCACCTATGCCAGCTTCCTAAGAAAGTCTCAGACCTCAGCTCTTCAAAACAAGCTTTAGAAATGAGAGAAAGACATCAAAAAGCAATGTAACTATGGTTCCGCACTTTCTCTTACTTTTGCCTGCGGGCCCACACCTTTTGTTCAAGTGATCTACGTACTTATACGATCTGTATGTAAAGGGGAGGGTGTGTACCCCTGTAAAAGTCAAAAGGCGCAATCTTTATCTTAAAAAACTCATCTTGGGTTAATTCTAGAGTTTCTAGAAGGATTTGTTACGTGGATTGTTCGCTCCAAGTGGTTCATGCATCCCATAAGAGAAGGAGCTAATCCCTTGTTGGAGGAGCTATCCCTTTGAAGGAGGATTCTATCCCTTTGAAGGAGGAGCTGGTAACTTCTCTCCATTGCACTATAAATTGAGGCATTGGGTCAGTGGCTAGAGAGGTTAGAAGCTGAACTTTTGAGGGTAAATGCTAGTGAAATCAAGACTTCCTATTTGAGCTTAAGAGGAGAGATCACATACCTTTTTGGCTTCATTGGGGAGTGAGTGAGCTTGTCAAAGTAGAGGAGACTTCTTGTTGGACCCTCGGAGGAGCCTGTACAGCGTCAAGACAAAGGTTGTAAGGTTCTTCTTCTTTTGAACTAATACAGTCAAGCTCATTTATCTCAACAAGTATCTCATGTTATTTGTTTCATGGACTCCTTGACTTTCATGTTAAATATGTTTTATAATACTGGTTATTCAGGTGCTATTTAATCATTTTCCTTGTTTGTGTTTGCAAGTTTGCGACAAAGGAACTTACTTGGATCAAAAGAGCAAAGGCATCCCCAAACTTGCGTTGGACATGAGGTAGGCCTTAAACACATTTGTTTGCCATTATTTATAAAGCACATTTAGAGAAAGATAGTGTCTGGTTGGTTTGTTTGTCATTAGGTCTTCATTAGATTCTAGGAAGATCTGTCTTGTCCGCAAGATTGACTCATTCCACGTGACAGAAACAAATATAGCTGGGGGAACAATCTACGATCCGATACACACGCAAGGGCAGAGTAACAAGCTCAATCCCCTTGAAGGCTCCTTGACATAATCCAAGGTTTACCAACAAGTGACCCCAGGCTCCTCGACAATGGTTAATCCGAGGTTTACCATTTTAATACGTGATTATCTTCTATCGTTCCCAATGAGGAAGAATTGATTCCCACACTGGTTCGGATATGATCTCGTGCTTCTCCTTTAAGAGGAGCTTTCCCAGAGCATAAATGTAACAATTGGATTTTCTTCCTACCGCAAGATCGACTACTTGTTTGTTTAAACTACCTTGGAGAGTTAATTACTCCCTACTCCAAGATACTAGCCTAAGCCATGTTGGTGCAAAGAGTCCTATAAAATAAAATGATTGCTAGATTGATTTTAATTAAGCGTTAATTTTATTGTTTGTTCTTTAAGTCAATGGGTGCGGAGATGAAACTTTGTCGTATGAAGACTTGACTTCAAAACACTAAAAATGCACCTAAGATGATAACAATTCCTTTTCCTTTTCAATGAATATCTAGCTAAGGAAGAGTCGAAAATGCAATGCTTGACAAATCAAATCTTTCTCTTAACATACAATTGAAAGGAAATTTTTTTGTCTTTTCCAGAGAACTTTTTAAAACGAGACTACTAATGACACCCACAGAAAATCCCTTTGCTTTTCAACAATCAACAACTACAAGAATAAGCAATTCCCTTAAGAGAGATTTTAAGATTTCTTGAAAAACTCTAAAATACTATTGAAAACAAATTTTCAACAAGCTTGTATAATTTTTACGAAAAACTCAAAACTATGATCGAATTTTGAGATCTAAACGAAAAATGGATTGAAAAGACACTTGAAATGTTTTTGAGGACATTCAACTTAGTGTTTCATCTTAACTAAGGATCAATTTGTTCAGCTCAACAAACTAATCAAAAACATCCAATTATATTTTAATAGAAAAAATTAAATTCAAAACTTTTAATCAAGTTCAATCAAAGTTTTGCAAAAGAGACAAATGGGATCTAGGTCTCTTGACGAATAGATTTCATAAGCCAGTCAAACTTAGCAAGAAAACCAGAGAGACCAGGGTGATCTAAGGCTCTAAGGCTTCGGATCTCTGAGCTACTACAAAGACCAAGCAAAAACCAATCCAATCAAACAAAACTTCTTAGAAAATCACTCCAAACAAGAATGCCAATGAAAACTAACTCAAAAGGAACTTTTGTCAAGACAAATGCAGGTCTGGGCATATACTAACAGCTATGGTTAAAACTAGACCTAACTGGGTATATGGATTTTAGGTTTTTCAAATTTTTGACATGGGTTCACAGGCATCCAGTAAAACCAGGTGTGGTGCCGCTCTGTGTTACACTGTAACGGTGCGGATAGGTCCGCACTGTAACTAACTGAGAGGGTGCGGTCCTCTTCCAAAATTTCAAAAAATAAAAAATCAAACTGGATCTAACCAGTACCCAAACTCACACCAATCGAGGCAAAATCAGAAACAAAAACTTAAGTTTCTCAAGTCAAAGCAAAGACAAATCAAAAGCCAAACCAAACCATCCCCAGCGGAGTCGCCAATTTGTTGGCCGGATAAATCGTTCTTGCGGACAAGACCGATCTCCCTAGTATCTAATGATATCTAGCAACAAAGATTACAAGCAAACCTATTTCTCTCTAAACATGTTTCAATTCATAAATGAATACTAAGAAGTGTAATAGACCCTACCTCGGTCCAACGCTTGTTTGAGGTAGTTTTATCCCAACAGCTTCAAGCAGTTCTTGATTAATAAACTGCATACACAAACAAGCACACATCAAAGCATACCTGCATATAATAAAACATGTTCATTATGAAGATCAAGGAGCTCATAAAATAAACCATTAGAGACAATTCATTGAGAGAAACAAACTTGATTGTATTAACGTTATGAGTAAAAGAACCTTACAACCTTTGCCTTGATGTTGTACAAGTCCTTTCCAGGGTCCAACAGGGGTCTCCTCTACTTTGACAAGCCTCACTCACTTCCTAAATGACATGAAAGGTATGTGATCTCTCCTCTCACAAGCTCATAAAGGAAGCCTAGTTTTCAGCAGCATTTACCCTCAAGAATCTTCAGCTTTCAGCCTCCTCTACAACCAGCCCAATGCATGAATTTATAGTGCAAATGGAGGAAGTTGCAGGTCCACCATTGAAGGGATAAGTTCCTCCTTCAATGGGATAAGCACCTCATATCATGGAGTTAGCTCCCTTAGTTATGGAATGGATGAACCAAGGTGGAGCGGACTTGCCAACATAATATTCCTTCTAGAAGTGTCTAGAAGTGACCCAAGATGAGTTTTTAAGAATGAACTCACGCCTTTTTAACTTTTACAGGGGTTCGCACCCATCACTCAATATACAGAGCAGTCAGGTTCGTAGGAAACATGACCATTAGGTGCAGCACCGCAGGCAATGCTAGGAGAAAGTGTGGAACCAGGATTTGAGACATTTTTTGGGTCTTTCTCCCATTTTCAAGGCTTGACATGAAGAGCTGAGGTTTAAGACTTGCAAAGGAGGTATGTATGAATATTGATGGACTCACACAAACTGTAGAAAGTCATGGTGACAATTTTTTGTGTAACAATTAGTCCCAAAAATATTCATTTTGTCCCTTCTTAATATCCTTTAGCTTTGTAATACATTGTGACTTAAAATTGGGTTTTCTGAACTCCTTCAGTAATGCTTACTTTATTTCTGGTAAAGTTCTTTGTTGTCCAACTATAGTAGTACTCGTATACTTCATGTACCAAATCAGTGCACGGTCCCTAAACGTTGTTTCTAGCTACACGATATTAGTACGCTCATATTTGACTTGTTTCACAATGCATACCACCTCACTTACAAACAAATGTTTGTCAAGATCCTTAGTCTTGGTACCATGAAACACAAGCATCTTTGAAGTATCTTCCATTTTGTTTTGCGCACTAGTCCCTAATAAATGATTTCTAGGTATACTTTTTGTTTGATGTGGCACACTCTATGCAATGTTCTTTAATAGATAGTTATGCCGCACACTTCCCTTCAATGCACTAGCTTCACTACTACTACTATTATAACTACTTCCACTTTCTTTACTAGCTAAAGTATGCAAAACATTGTTAGGTGAACTTACCTCCTAATCAACTAATGCTCATGGGGTCATGGATTCAATGCAAGGGGATGTGTGAGCAAGGTGATTGGGATGCACCAGTTCTAATACTCCCAAACTATATTATGAGGGTCCTATGTCCTCTCCATTTTCATGTTGTATGCTAAGCTATGCCCTTTCAAGACTTCTTCGATCTCCACTGCTCTTTCTTTTCATATGAATTCTTCTCACCTCCTTCACCGGAATTTTTTCAACTACGAGTATCGACACATATCTCTCTCCTATCTTAGCACCACATCAAAAACTCCTTCTACCACACTCTTTATTTCCTATTTTCCTCCTTTCACATTATCAATTTTACAACATCTCATCATACCTTTTGAAAATTAGTTTGGGTTTCTCAATAGTTCATCCACTCTTTACTTCTTTCTCTACACCCCAAGCAGTGTTTCCTCAAACCATTCCCCAGTTATCCCCCAGCTAGCCCTTCACGCAAAATAGACTTAGTTTCTCATACTATTTGATTCCATCTTCAAGACTCCCTTGTCACACAACAACATTTTAATGAGATTTGGCAGCGATCTAATGTTTCTTCCACACGGTCCTTTCAGGAACTTCCTCTCTATTGAATTGTAGTATACTATAGATTCAATGCAAAACTCTATAATGTACCCCTCCAAAATACTTCCAAACCAGTAAGATACTATGTCGTATATGTTATTATTCACACTTTAATCATTGAACTAATTCGAGTGTCCGCCTGTTTGGCTCAAAAAGTTGCCAATTCCTATCCTTATTATTCAGCCTTTGTATCCACTCTACCAACAGATTCAAGAATTCAACAAAGAAATATCATAGAAATCAGTGAAGACATACTTTTTTAACCATTCCTCCTTACTGATCCTCCAATCCCCAATCTCACTTGCAGCAAATTCCTACTCCTTTTCCTTGATCCACTAATTTATCTCCTCCTTAGTGGGATTACACACTCCCTTCAAGAATAAAATTTTGGTCCCGACAATGAAACCATTTGATCGCATTGTGGATTGTATGACTTTGTTTAAAGTGAAACATGTGGCCAACAAAACCCCACTAGACACTATCCTTTTAGCATTACCTGTAGTGCAAATGAAGTCTCGCCCGAGACACCGATGGGGACTACTGGAACTAGGACTCTGCAGTTACAAAGGGAAGTGGAATCAGATATGCATAAACATATTATAATATTAAACACATGGTTCTTGGTTATATATAGTTGCAAGCATTCATGCATCCATGATATAAACTAAACATTAACAAAAATTTAAACGGGTGCCCCAAATATTGAACACGTTGTAGCATACTTAGAACTGCATGACAAATTACTAAAAATAAACATATTCAAATCTATCAGCAAATCATCACATGGACACATAATATGGATCAATATAGCCTTCAGTTGTCTTCCATTAATATAAATATCTTACACACAAGATAACAATAGTACCATATCAACCACAATTTGGCTCACCATCCTAATTAACACAACATTACAACACTACAAGAATCACAAAACCTAGCAACAACTTGAAAGAGAACCAACATGTAGCCAACAATTCAATAACCAACAAGTGAAAAACTAACCCCAAAAGAACCAACCCAAATCCTGTCGACTCACGTCTATTTATAAATAAACATGTAGTCCCAAGATTACCTCATTACCATGGAAAATATTTACCATGGGCATGTAAAATAAAATTACTATTCTTGACCTAATCAAAATTGCTTTGAAAGATACAACCAAACTTAACCACTTCAACTCGACTGTCACTCGTGTTCCTTAATATTGCACCAGTTATGCGTGCTTATTCCTTTGCAACACTTATGCGCTACACTTATGTGTACAATTTCTTCAAAATTCCAAAACTTCTATAAATCTTCAAACCTAAAATTGACCCAAACAAGATGATAGTTAAACTACATGTCGATATCTAGGATCTATACCTACTTAGGAAAATTTATAGATTAAAACCAAACATCACAATTTGAATAATTCCTAGACCAAAGAATTTCGTCCCCTAAGAAACGAAAATGGATCACCAAAATTTTTGAATATGACCATGAGATTATTTATAAGGTGTTGAAGCCCCGAAAATCAGGTCTACAACAAGGGGGATACCCATCCGGTCCGGACCTTGGTTGGCAGCTCCTTTTCCATTAGGTATAGTGAGTTTGACTGGGGATATGGGACCAGTTTCCCAATTTATGTGTGTGTGTGAAGAATTGATATTTCCTTTCTAAAAGTTCCTAAGTGAGATGCTCTAATCCTAACTCTAATCTAATATATGCAATTGTATTCTAATAAACAGAAATATCTAAGTCTACGATAACGTGGGGTGTAATCCTTCTGTTATGTGATCTAAAAATATTTCAAATAACAATCGGTAATAAAGATCATTCGACTGTTATGAGAAAAGAATTCAGTATAGATAAACCACTTCGTATAATAAGTTAGACGAAACAGTAGTGAAAAACATATCGCATAATAAGCTACTCATACATTAAGCATAAATAAATAGCTATCACTGTACAAACGTGCCAAAGGATAAATCAGGCATTCACGCGTTAATATATAAACAATTGAACATGAATATCACTTTAACACAGAGGCAGAAATAGTTAAGAGAAAAAAGTACCATTTATAACTAGTTCTACTCATGAGCTTCAAGCGATAATGATTTATCTCTTCTTAATCCAACATCCACTAAGGGTACAAAAGTGCAACATCAGTAGCAGATATTAAATGCATATATCAATAAATCCTGTTCCATTCATTCATCAAAACTTCCTTGGAGGGTGCAAAAGTGCATGTTCTAAGGACAAGTTTTTGATAAATTTCTGGACCCTTCTCTAAATGCATGAGAAGGGTTTAAATACTACTAACTAAATCTAAAAATAACTTATTACAAAAATGTAGGATACGGTTTAAATGACCATCCTTTTTCTAGGCAAAAGTAAAGAAAAAGTAATACTAATATTGAATCTAAACTTAACAACTAACTACTTCTGTATCTGATCCTTGAAATCGCAAGCATTCAGCATTTGCTTGAGTAGGGTCGGCTGGCTGACTTCAGACTTCAACTGTCTTGCGAAAACGGAATCAGCAAGAGCTAGTGCCATCTTTTCAGCGGAATTGATGATGCATTTGAGGGTCATACACTGGCTGTGTGGTTTTACCAAATACGCCCAGTAAGAATCCCAATTCAACTTAGTTAATCTTTTGATTGACTCTGCCTTTTCTTGAGCCTTTTGTCTCCAGTCTGCTTGCAATTGTTGTACATATATACATACCATATTGAAGATATTTCAAACAATTACTACTGGTTTTAGGATTCAAGTTTTACTTTTTTACCTCTAGCATTCTTTTTCCAAATTTCTGGGCTTACAGGTAACCGAGCAACTAGAGGCTTTCCATTTCAAGAAGTTTTACCCAGCGATGCGCAATTAGCGCTAGGCGCTAATCGCGCATTGGAAACTGCCTCTGTTTCTTGATCCGGGCTTCCTTGGTGCGATTTTCGCCTCTTGTGCACTTTCTTTTAGTAGATGTAAAGCTCAAATTTTGTGAAAATAATAATTTCGTAAGTTCTTGACCCAGAGTCTTACATTGTCTGTTTTTAATGTTAGCGCTATCCAGTACCCATTTAACCATATCTGTGTAGGGGAGAATTTTGGGCCTTGCCGCTATCTGGTGCAAGAATGAACAAACTAAATCTGTAACTGATGCTTCGGAAGACCCTTGTGAACCTACAGAAGCCGTAACCTCCATCACCTTGGGATTTTCTTCTTCAATTAAATTATACATGCCTTCCCAAGTCGTGATACCAACGTCTCTGTTACAGGCGGTGTCTGTATACAAGGGTGTCATTTCTTTGTCTTCAGAGCTCGGAGCTTTGCCTTTCTTCCCCATGATATCCTGTGTACTACTTTGTATAGTTCTTTGTTCTTTGTTCTTCGTTCTTGCAGTTTACAAGTGAGGTGAGAGTAATGGTAAGGAAAGGTGGTGGGAAAACTTTTAAATGCCGAAGACATAAAAATTATACCACCTTACATGAATTGACTCTTTGATAAGTGCAAAACCATATTTCATTAACAACTGGCAACTAACTCATTAATTAGCATTAAAGCGCATAACCAGGTCTCGGTTCATGGAAAAAGTTTTCTCGAATAATGAGCCAGAAAGATTCGCGATGAAGCGATTTTCCGATTTGCTTCGCAATATCGCAGATCGTTGTATCGCGTTTTTACAATATCATTTCGCCACTTTGTCGCAATATCGCCTTGCCGCTTTATCGCAATATCACAGGAACGTGGCATGTGACAATTTTGTTAATGTGATTTCTGCGAAAAGCGATTTTGCGATATGCACCATCGCATATCGGTGATTGGGGTTTTTTAGCGTAAGCGATCTTTGATGCATGCGATGCGATATATATTTTTTAATATGTAGTCTTGCATCACGATCTCACAATCTCAGAATTCGGCTTGTAAGGGAGTATCCTATTGTTCCTTTTGCGATGCGATATTTCTTAAGGAGCGATTTTATCTTACCTTAACATGAAACTTAAGCTTTTTTAGATTTTTCTAGGGTATTTTCCTAAGTTTATGATGGTAAGTTTTATTAAAAAGGAAATACAAGCACTAATTCATTTTTTAAATTTTTTGACTAAGGGCCCCCACTTATCTAGTGTTATTACTAATACTAAATAAGAAGGGGGGTTGTTGCTGGCCACAAAAATTGGCGATTCACTTGGAAGAACCAGATTTCTCTGCTTTTCTTTTGAATTTTCTAAACTTCCAAAACAGAAAATTTTCCAGAAAATTAAACTTTATTATAGAAAGACAAAGTACATTATGCTTTTTCCTATCAATGATATTTTGTTTCTTCTATTTTCAACTTTGATTATTTACTCCCTCAAGCTAGTCCTTGTATTTACATCAGTCATTACTTGGTTTATAAAGATAAAAATAAAGTCTTTTCTGTAAATCAGTTTTGAATATGCTCATTTGTCGTAGGTAGAGCCTCTGCTGCCAGCAGACGTTCATAGCCTCGACAGGGTTACCTGTTACCCAGCAATGATCCTGTATCCTACTTAGAGAAATATACAATTTTCAAAGAGAAATCCATATCCACACTCATTTCTTTCATTTTCTTTTTTACCCTTAAAGAACAATGTCTTGATTTGATAGCCAATTTATGACACAGTCATTCACTTGATTTATAACTTTGCTAAACAAGCTAGCTTGTGATGAGACTGCTTGTCTTTTGATTGCAACAATCTTGAGTCATTGCCCTGTTGTGGTATGCAGTATTGGAAAAGTCAGCAAGCTATAATATCTGTGATCATGATAAGCATGCTCGTGATTAGACCTCTTACTCTTTAAGGTAAAGTGTATCATTGGATCATTCTTTGAGCGTTGTAGTTTCCTAGGTGGGGCAGAAGTCATCGTTTCCTTAAGATAGCTCTGGATGACAATGGTAGAGTTTTTGGAAAGAACTTTTCTACAGAGAATCTTCATTTTGTTATTGATACCTTTCATTAGACTGATATAAAACAATTTCCCACTAAAGGTCGTTTTTTATCAAAATTTACCAAGTTGAAACTAGTATCATTTCTAGGTTTAGACTCTTTAACTGTATCTTAAAATAATAAGGATCAGTTTTCTAAAAGAATTCTATTTATACAAGTGAAAAAACAAAATCTAAAAGAGGATTTGTGTCTTTTTCGTGAATTCCAAATGTAACCATTTACAACCGGTTTTATTATGGAAATAAAAACTAATCTACAAACTAGAAGAAAGATCTTCTATGGAAAATATTTCTTGAGGATGTGTCCATTAACAGGTAAAGAATCTCTTTTTCCTGTTAAATCTTGCAACATAAAAGTGGACGGACCTATTACTTCTATGATTTGAAAAGGGCCAAGCCACATTCGTTGAAATTTTGTATGTTTCCCTTTTTCCTCATGAGTCTTGTCCCATTTTAAAACTAGATTTCCCATCTGAAAATATTTTCTGGATATCATGTTTGAATCAAAAGAGGCTTTTACTAATGCTTGATGATGAGCATGAATTATTTTGGCCTGTTCTCATTGTTCCTCTAACTTAATTACTTCCAACTGCCTTAGTTGTAAGGAAGAAGTTGGTGCTTCGTCAATATATTGAACTAAGGCTAAAGAGGGAAGTGCTAAATGAGTCGAAAGAACCACTTCTTTCCCATAAACTAAATTAAAGGGAGAACTTCTGATAGAGGCTTTCTGCGTTATTCGATCTACCCATAAGGCATATATTAAAGACTTGTGCCAATTTTTATGATTTTGGTCAATGGTTCGCTTAATAATTCTGATTAAATTTTTATTTGTAGATTCAGCTAATCCATTCCCTTGTGGATAGTAGTTGGCGGAGTATTTAAGCTTAAAACCCCTTTTGAGTGCAAATTCAGTCATTGCATTACCAGAAAAATATGATGCATTGTCAAACATTAAAGCAGAAGGCAACCCAAACCTAGTGATTATGAACTGGTCTATGAACTCGATGATATGTTCAGCATTAGCCGTCTTGAGTGGAACTGCTTCTACCCATTTAGTAAAGTAATTTGTTGTTGTAAGGATATATCTATGTTGTTTAGAAGAGTGAGGAACGATCTCACCTATTATGTCCAATCCCCATTGTCGAAACGCTGCTCAATGTTGACCGTTTGTAGTGGAAAGGATGGTTTCTTTTGTCTCCCGGCAGCGGTTTGACAGACTTGACATTTTCTCACGTAGTTATGTGAGTCTTTGAATAATGTGGGCCAGTAATAGCCTGCGCGTAATATTTTATGTGCAGTAGCATCTCCAGCATAGTGTCCACCTGCTGGCCCATCATGGAGTTCCTGCAAGACTTTTTCAGCTTCAGATTTCTCAAGACATCTAAGGAGAACAAAATCATAATTTATTATAAAAAGAACATCGTTCACGAGTTGATATTGTTTGGTTTTCAACCTTAGAGCTCTTTTCTTGGTATGATCGAGGTTTGAAGGAGCATATCCATTCTTTATATAATAAATGATATTAGTGTATAATGACTCAACATCGTCTAGCTTACCTCATACATTTGTATCTCTGCAAATGGAATTTCGGACATAAGCGATGCTCCGGCCAACATTTTACAAAAGCCTTGACCTTTTACAATACTTTCTAGTTTGATTTCTACATCGTATTCCTGTAAGGCAGTAACCCGATTGGCTCTTTTCTCACCCACATATTTTTGTACTAAAAGATTTCTTACCGCTGGAAATGGTACTATGATTTTCGTATGGGTTTTAAGTAGAAAGGGTCTGAAATATTTAATTGCTTTGAAAACAGTGTAAGCTTGTTTCTCCACATCTGAATAATTTAACTCAGCCCCCTATGAATTTGAACTAAATAAAGCAATCGGGGCGTCTGCCTTTTCTTGATTTGCTTGAGTGAGTATTGCAGTGTATGATTTATCAGAGGCAAATGTGTATAAAATAAAAGGATCGGAAAAATTTGGAGTTGCTAAAGATGGAGCGTTCACAATTGCTTGTTTGATCAAATTGAATGCCTCATATTCGTCTTGGCCCCATTTAAAGTTTGAGTTCTTTTTAATCATTGCTTGTAAAAGAGACACGATTCTTGAAAAATATAGAACAAATCTCTTTACAAAGTTAATCTCGCCAAGAAAAGATTGCATGGCTTTCTTGTTGTGAGGTAGGGGTATTTCAGAAATCTCCTTGATTTTGTCAGGATCAATGTTAATTCCAGATTGTGACACTATGAATTCGAGAAGTTTTCCTTCACTTAACGCGAAAAAATATTTTTTTGGGTTAAGTGAAATTCCATACCTTTGACAGCGTTGGAAGATTTGTTTTAAATCATTAAGATGATTGCTTCATTTCTTGGAATATACAGTTATATCATCCAAATAGATTACCACTGATTTGTTAACTAAACCTTTGAACACGATGTCCATGGCTCTCTGAAATGTGGCGCCAGCATTGATCAGACCAAATGGCATCTTTTGATATGTGTATGTGCCCCGTTTAGTTCTGAATGTGGTTTTCAATTGATCATCGGGATGTACCAACACCTGATTGTACCCTGAGAATCCATCCAAGAATGACATTAATTCTGATCCCGCGACTGCCTGTAGTATTTGTTCCATGGGAGGCAAAGGAAAATTATCCTTTTGGAAGGCTTTATTAAGATTTCGAAAGTCAATACAGATTCTGATGTCTCCGTTCTTCTTTCTAACGGAAACCATATTGGAAACCCAT
The DNA here is from genome assembly GCA_000404065.3 of Pinus taeda. NCBI lineage: Eukaryota > Viridiplantae > Streptophyta > Pinopsida > Pinales > Pinaceae > Pinus > Pinus taeda. The sequence continues at coordinate 33,967 of APFE031581498.1, forward strand.
TTGGAGTGTCGAACGGGAAAAATTATTTTGGCTTTCAATAACTTATTGAGTTCAGATTTGATATGTTTTTCTAGGTTGGGATGGATCTTTCTCAACTTCTGTTGGATAGGTTTCTCATCGTCTATCATTGGAATAGTATTTTGGATGATGGAGGTGTCATATGTTTTGAGTTCATCGTAACTCCAAGCAAAGACACTTTTGTATTGTCTCAAGAGATGAATATATGCTAATTTTTCTTCAGGAGCTAGACTAAGGCCTAGGTTGATATTTTGTGGTTTGGTATCAGTTCCTAGATTTACTAATTCATAGTTCAAAGTTGAACTTTGGAGTTTTGAATTGGTAGATCTTTTAAACCGATCTTTCAAATCATAAAGGTCTTCTAACTTGAATATTGACTTAGGTATAGCATTATTAGTGCTATCTTGTTGCAATTGTTGGTCATGTTGGTCTTCATCAATTATTTGATTGGTGTAGGATCCTTCAGATGTGAGAAAACTCACAATATTAGGATCGTCATTGAAAATACTCCAACTGGTAATGTTATTAGGAATCGAGGGTCTAAAAATTAATTCAATTGAAAATCGATCAGGGCTAAAATATTCTGAAGGAATGAGCTTGGAAGCTACGTTGGCCAAGAGGTCTGCACTAGCATTCTGGAGTCTGGGAATTAATGAAATATTAAATGCTATAAAGTGTTCAGTCAGATCTTGAACTAAAGATTGGTAATGTTTTAAATGACCTGATAAACAATGTATAGTATTACGTACCTGTCTGATTACAATTTTAGAATCTCTGAAAACTTGAACGTATTTGACGTCTAATCCGATTGCTTTGTATAACCCTTGGACTAAAGCCTTGTATTCTGCGGTATTGTTGGTGCAATCAAATTCGAGTCTACAAGTTAGCATAGTTTTATTTCCCTCTGGACTGATTAACACGCATCCTGCTCCTGCTCCTTCGTTAGATTTAGAACCGTCAAAAAATAACTTCCAAAATAAAGAATTATTTACAGGACTATCTATAAAATTAATACATTTAGAACTATCTGTCTGAGAGAAATTTTCTACTTGAGATAAAACAAAATGTTCTAAGTAAGGTGAAGTATGAGCATTAAAATTTCCAAGGAAAGAATCTAGTGAGTAGTTGCCAATGATGTTATTGTTGTATGCTATTGGTTCATTCTCTCCTTCCAGTTTTGTTACTATGAATTTATGATTTCTTTCTCGCTCAACTTTTATTTGATTTGGTTTACCATTGTAAGGGAGCCACATGTGCAACCAGTCAGTTGCAAAGTATCCATGAAGTTTTTCTGACCAATCTCTGCTAAGAATTAAGCCATAAAATTCCAAAATATCAGCAACTAAAATGTTGATAACTTGACATACCTTTGGGTTGGATGACAGCCTTATGGTAACCTGATTTAATTCGCTAACCACTTCGACTTGCGATCGATCTAGCTGAACTCTGCGCACAACAGATTTTTGCGGTTGAACATTCAATTTTGCACATATTGACTTTGGTAAAATATTCGATGAAGCTCCAGAATCTACTAAGCAATTATGCAAATTTTTATTGAAATTTTCATAAGTAAGAAGAAATGGGGGAGTATGAGATCTCAATCTTCCTCCAATTAAGGCGATGTCGTTTGAGTCAACTTTATTGATCACATTAGTTGGAGGTCTTCCCATGTCGTGGGAAGCTTGAGAAATTACAGCGGCGGGCAAAGGTGCAACTGGTACAGAATGTAACTCTTTTAAGAGTATCTTTTGCTGGTGTTTTAACTTGCTCAATTCGTAAAAAGTGATGTTGGCCCTAGTCTTTTTCATATATTCTATGATATTATACTCCATTTCATCTGAAACGATCAGTGTTTTAGATGGAGTTGATGAATCTGTTTAGACTGGGCTGGTTTGAGTCACTTTAGGTGTCGTTTTCTTGGTTTCGACTTTATCCTTAGTCGTCGAGCTTGCCCTCTTTGGCTTAGGGGTAGGTTGAGGAGGATCAAGTTGATTTCTACTTCGAGTGTTAACCAGGGATGCCTCTTGATCCTCTTCATCTGGGTGGATGAAATCCCACATACCTTGTAACTCTACAACTTCTTCTTCGTCGATATTTTCTTCAATAGGAATTTCCTCTTCTTCTTCTTCTTCTGATTCAGCACTTGTAATAGCATTTGGGGGCTTTGAATCAGTTGGCGGGTTTCTTTTAAAAGGTCTGTACAGATTTTTAGAAGAAGTTTCTGCCACTTGTTTCTTAATGTCGACCATTTCGTTAGACATGGTCTTCAAAACTTTTTGCAATCCTTCTAAATCGAATGGATCTTTCGATTGCTTTTTCTTGGGATCTTCCTTGAAAGTAACCTTCTTGGATTTTCGTTCTTCTATTGCATTTTTATTTTCTAGGGAAATAATACATTTCTCTACTGCTATTGCTTCTTTCATATTTTCTACTAAAGTTATTTTGTTAGCCCTGTCAACAAAGATTGCTACGTTTGATGGTAAAGCAGTGATGTACCATTCACTTCACACTTCTTCACTAGGCTTGGAAGCAGTAAGAATTTTGTTTAACAGTTTATTGAAACATGAATTGAAATCTTTGATAGGTTCTTTTGACTCGGCCCTAAGGTTAGACAGGTCGTTGATCAATGTCGTCATAGACCTATCATCACCAAACTTAATAAGGAATTATTCTTGGAAGATATCCCAACTAGTGATAGATCCAGATGGTAATGAAAAATACCATGATCTCGTTGTTCCTTGAAGAGTATAAGGAAAAAGTCGAACGACAGCATCTTCATTGGTAACTCCATTGATATTAATGGATAGCATAAAGTTATTTATATGTTCTTCCACTAGCATGCCTACTTCAGGATTAAACTTAGGCAGCCATTTTTCAGGATGGGCCGGTAGCTGACTCAAGGGTGGAGGCATTAAGACTTCCCCTGGGTTATTCCATGGAGATTGGGCCATTGCTGAACTATTAACAGAGGAAAGTGTAGAAAATGATCCTTGCGATTGAGAAGATGAGGGTATTACGACTCCAGATGAATGAGAAGGAGATGTGGAAGTACCAGTGGACTGATGGACAATGATCTGAAGTGGAGGAGTGGATGGTTGACTTCGCGGTGGAGAAGTTGAGATGGATGATGATGATGAAAGAGTCTCGCTATCGGACCCTTTAGGTGATTTCCTTGCTCTCTTCCTTGTGGGTAGAGGTAATTCGGTTGGTTGAACGCCAAACTTTTTACTCTTTAATCTGGTAAGAGGATGAGCAGGGTTGTATTACGAAGTCACGCTACCTTGTGATTTATCAGATCTTTGAGGAGATATAGAAAATCGTTGAAGTTTGTGAATCAGAGATTCAACTTTAGGAGGTTCAATAGTAGATTGTTCTGAAATGTCAGGGTTTGTAGCAGCGGGTATTGTTCTTACGACTTCTAGCTCTGGATTTAAAGATTCTAAATGCAATGAAGAAGTCGGGGGAGATGGTGAGGGCGATTTACTCTCAGAATGGTATTTGATTTAAAATTGCTTGCCATTCACAGTTCGAGGCCCTCCTTCTAGAGCCAGATACGTTAAAGCCCTGAAAATCGGGTCTACAACAAGGGGGATACCCACCCGATCCAGACCTTGGTTGGCAGCTCCTTTTCCGTTTGGTATAGTGAGTCTGACTGGGGATATGGGACCAGTTTCCCAATTTATGTGTGCGTGTGAAGAATTGATATTTGCTTTCTAAAAGTTCCTAAGTGAGATGCTCTAATTCTAACTCTAATCTAATGATATGTAATTGTATTCTAATAAACAGAAATATCTAAGTCTACGCTAACCCGGGGTGTAATCCTTCTGTTATGCGATCTAAAAAGATTTCAGATAACAATCGGTAATAAAGATCATTCAACTGTTATGAGAAAAGAATTCAATATAGATAAACCACTTCGTATAAGAAGATAGACGAAACAGTTGTGAAAAACATATCGCATAATAAGCTACTCATACATTAAGCATAAATAAATAGCTATCACCATACAAAAGTGCCAAATGATAACTCAGGCATTCACGTGTTAATATATAAACAACTGAACATGAATATCACTTTAACACAGAGGCAGAAATAGCTAAGAGATAAAAGTACCATTTATAACTAGTTCTACTCATGAGCTTCAAACGATAATTATTTATCTCTTCTTAATCAAACATCCACTAAGAGTACAGAAGTGCAACATCAGTAGTAGATATTAAATGCAGATATCAATAAATCATGTTCCATTCATTCATCAAAACCTCTTCGGAAGGTGCAAAAGTGCATGTTCTGAGGACAAGTTTTTGATAAATTTTTGGACCCTTCTCTAAATGCATGAGAAGGGTTTAAATACTACTAACTAAATATAAAAATAACTTATTACAAAAATGTAGGATACGGTTTAAATGACCGTCCTTTTTCTAGGCAAAAGTAGAGCAAAATTAATACTAATATATCTAAACTTAACAACTAACTATCTCTATATCTGATCCTTGAAATCGCAAGCATTCAGCATTTTCTTGAGTAGGGTCGGCTGGCTGACTTCAACTGTCCTGCGAAAACAGAATCAGCAAGAGTTGACGCCATCTTTTCAGCAAAATTGATGATGCATTTGAGGGTCATACACTGGCTATGTGGTTTTACCAAATATGCCCAGTAAGAATCCCAATTCAACTTAGTTAATCTTTCGATTAACTCTGCCTTTTCTTGAGCCTTCTGTCTTCAATTTGCTTGCAATTGTTGTACATATATACATACCATATTGAAGATATTTCAGACAATTACTATTGGTTTTAGGATTCAAGTTTTACTTTTTTACCTCTAGCGTTCTTTTTCTGAATTTCTGGGCTTACAGGTAACTGAGAAATTAGAGGCTTTCCATTTCAAGAAGTTTTACCCAGCGATGCGCGATTAGCGATTAGGCGCTAATCGCGCATCGGAAACTGCCTCCATTTCTTGATCCAGGCTTCCTTGGTGCGATTTTCGCCTCTTATGCGCTTTCTTTTAGTAGATGTAAAACTCAAATTTTGTGAAAATAATAATTTCGTAAGTTCTTGACTCGGAGTCTTACATTGTCTGTTTTTAATGTTAGTACTATCCAGTACCCATTTAACCATATCTATGTAGGGGAGAATTTTGAGCCTTGCCGCTATCCGGTGCAAGAATGAACAAGCTAAATCTGTAACTGATGCTTCGGAAGACCCTTGTGAACCTGCAGAAGCCGTAACCTCCATCTCCTTGGGATTTCCTTCTTCAAGTAAATTATACATGTCTTCCCAAGTCGTGATACCAGCGTCTTTATTACAGGCAGTGTCTGTATACAAGGGTGTCATTTCTTTGTCTTCAGAGCTCGGAGCTTTGCCTTTCTTCCCCATGATATCCTGTGTACTGCTTTGTATAGTTCTTTGTTCTTTGTTCCTGCAGTTTACAAGTGAGGTAAGAGTAATGGTAAGGAAAGGTGATGGGAAAGCTTTTAAATGCCGAAGACATAAAAATTATACCACCTTACATGAATTGACTCTTTGATAAGCGCAAAACCATATTTCATTAAAAATTGGCAACTAACTCATTAATTAGCATTAAAGCGCATAACTAGGTCTCAGTTCATGGAAAAAGTTTTCTCGAATAATGAGCCGAAAAGATTCGCGATGAAGCGATTGTGCAATTTGCTTCGCAATATCGCAGATCGCTGTATTGCATTTTTACGATATCATTTCGCCACTTTGTCGCAATATCGCCCTGCCGCTATATCGCAATATCGCTGGAACGCGGCATGTGACAATTTTGTTAAGGTGATTTCTGCAAAATGCGATTTTGCGATATGCGCCATCGCATATCGGCGATTAGGGTTTTTTAGCGTAAGTGGTCTTTGATGCATGTGATGCGATATATATGTTTTAATATGTAGTCTCGCATCGCGATCTCGCAGTCTCAGAATTCGGCTTGTAAGGAAGTATCCTATTGTTCCTTTTGCGATGCGATATTTCTTAAGGAGCGATTTTATCTTACCTTATCATGAAACTTAAAATTTTTTAGATTTTTCGAGGGTATTTTCCTAAGTTTATGATGGTAAATTTTATTAAAAAGGAAATACAAGCACTAATTCATTTTTTAAATTTTTTGACTAAGGGCCCTCACTTATCTAGTGTTATTACTAATACTAAATAAGAAGGGGGAGAGAAGAAAGAGTAAATTAATGTCTATCTCATAAGTATGAAGAGGAACGATCCATCTTTCCACTCCCTTTCATAGTGACAAAATCTTTGAATGACGTTCACAAATAATGATTAACAAATCCTAAGATTACTAACCTAATCCAACATGTTCACAAGGAACCCCATAAATATGAGAGCTAAATTTGGAAAGCTGAAGAGCTTCACCATCTGAACTGCAATTATCTCCCACAACAGATCGTTATGGGTTCCATAAAACATATGAAAGGATCAAACATTCATTTTTCTATAAAGGCATGAAAAATTACATCTATGCCTTTGTCCATAAGTGTGACATTTTCCAATGACATAGGAAGAAAACTAAAACCTCCAAGAGAAATACAACTTTAACCTACTCTACCAATTGTATGGACTAATATTTCTATGAAATTCATTGTGGGGTTACAAAAATCTAACAATAAATCTACAAACATGGTTTTGATTGATAATCTTTCCAAATATGATCATTTTGTCATCTCCAACATCACTTATAGACCTCTATGTTGGTCAATTTTTCATGGATAATATATTTAAATTCCATGGTATTCCACAATTAATAATCACGGATCCTGGCCACATTCACTAACGATTTCTAGCAAGATGTGTTTCAATTCCAGGGCACACAATTGAATCTTACAACCGCACAGCACCCTCAATGGTCAAATTGATGCTTTCAACAAGTGCTTGGAAGATTATTTGGAGTTTTTTACTTCGAAAAGCCAATGTTAATGGGCCCAATGGAAAATTCTAATCGAATTGTGGTATAATACAACTTATCATGGTGCCACTCGGATGACTCAATTTGATTCTATGGAAAAAATCCATCATCACTACTATCCTAATTACTAGGAATCTCTAGGGTGAATGAGGTTGACAAAATCCTCATGGCTCAAGTTGACGTTCTCTGCACTATCAAGTATGGTTTGGCCATGATTCATAACCAGATGAAGCAATATATTAATCAACGTCATTGTGAACATCAATTAGACAAATTGATTCATGTGTTCCTTCGTATATAACCTTATAAGTATATATCAGTTAAAAATACACACAACAAAATCTTACTCCCTGGCTTTATGGCCCTTATAAGGTCCTCAAACGTATTGGGTTAGGGATTTAGAAACTAGGTCTTCCTAGCCAGTCTCAAATTCATCTAATATTTAATTTCTCCTACCAAAATAAAGTGGTAACTTCTAATTCTCATATTCATAGGTACCTGGATGAACAAGGGTTATAATGGAGTTCTTTAAATTCGAATATTTACATCAAAATCATTGGGAATGATAGCATTCCACTAGTCATTTATGTAGATGATATCATTATTATAAGTAACGGGCAAGTGTTATTGAACAAATCAAATATAATATGAGTAAAGCTTTGAATACGATTTATCTATACCTCCTACCTTATTGTCAAGGTGTACAAGTTTGGTAAATAAGTAACAACATTTTTGTTTCAAAAACATGTTTGACAGGGCCAAAATGATAGATTGCAAAATTTCATCCACAAATATGGAGAAAGCATTAAATATTTTAGCCAAGATCAACTTTAAGGGAACTAATGAGTCTATCCATAAGAAACAAGTGGAGGGTTTAATATCTTACAGTTTCTAGACCCTATTTGAGTTATGTAATGAGCTTAATTTTAGATTTATAATAGCGCCAAAGTTGGAGTATTGAACTACAATGAAGAAATCATTGAGACATGTGAAAGGGACACTAGAATTTAACATCTATGTAATAGAGGAAGAGACCATATGTTGTGTGGGTATATAAATTTAGATTGGATATATTGTATGGATGATATAAATTCAACCTTTGGATATGTATTCAATCTTGGCATAGGCACAATCACATGGACCAATGAGAAGCATCATGCAGTAGCCATTTCATCAAAAAATGTTGAAAATTGAGTACTAGTGAAAAGATCGTGTGAAATATTTTGGCTCAAATGGATGTTATCATATATGAATATGCAATGGGAAGAGCCAATACCATTACTCTGTGACTACTAAAGGGGTGCTCGAACTAGCCAAGAATCCTAAATTTCATGAGCATACCAAGCATTTGGGATACAGTATCACTTGATCAAACTTGTAAATGATGTATCTATTGAACTGCAATACTATCCCATAGTGTACCACACTACGAACATTTTCACCAAGTATTTGAGTCTTGAAAATTATGTAAAATTCCAAAATAAACCTATTATATTAATAGATTGACCATTAAGGGAGGTTGTTAAAGTAAATACCCTATCATAATGGATGACTAAATAATAGACATATGAATTAATAAATTTATTTTGACTTTATATTATTTTATGTGTTTATACTGTTATTTCTCTTTAGTGTGTTTCTTAATCTATCACACATTCATAAAAAGGACTTCACTTTCTCATTATAAATGAAATCTTGGTTTTATTTTCCTTTATGTTATTGTTATAAGTTATTTGATAAAATAAAGGCTATTATCTATCAATTGGGTTTATCTTGAGTGGTCCAGAGGAATGATTGTTATCCTCCCCACCTAGTTTAAACACACTCAAGTGACATGAAATGTAGTATACCTAGGGGGGATAATATGGGGTACAAAGGGAGGTACCCAAGGGAATAATGTAATAATGGGATGGACCATAGTAATAAATAAGGTGGTTAACCCAAAAACAACAAGAGATAAATAGATAGAAATACTTCTTTATTGATCAACCTTTAAGGTAAGGCAACACCATACATTCACTCCTTAAAGAAGAAGAACACTCCACAAGTCATATGTCTGTTCATATAATATTCCTTGACATCCCTCAATGGGGAGTCTCTAGCCTATATATAGGCCTCATACATACAATACCATGGGTTATTACCATGGTTCCCTCATACCATCTATCTAATACCATGGGTCCATTACATTATTACTAACTACTTGTGGTCCCTTACATGATACAAGTTAACCACCTTATTTATTACTATGGCCCATCCCATTATTACATTATTCCCTTCGGTACCTCACTTTGTGTCCCATATTATCCCCCCTAGGTATACTACATTCCACCCCCTTTAACTTGTTTCATCCTTGAAACATGGGAAGAACACAAATAACAAGAACTACTCAAAAGAGTAGTCCACTGGTACCATGCACGTGCATCTAGCCATCCAAGAGAAAGGTGAACCCTCGATCTCGCTAGTGCCTCGCTTGCTTGAGATGGAAGTTGACCTTGGCAGCTCTTCTGTGTTGATGTGTAGTAGGTGGATCTTCTCTCCTCTCTATCTGTCATGCGGGGGTTGTTGTCCTTGTGGTTAATTTTTTGCAATCTTGTTGGTTGTTTTCTTGCGGGGTGATGTGGGTGGTGATATGCTGAAGTTTTAACCCACGGTATCTTCTTTAATTCACCACCTAATGGAGCCTGATAGGTATCTGGTACCTATTGTGGTGCCTATAGTTGTTTCTTATTTTTCAATATTACTTCAACCACTGAGTCCCCCTCTAATGTAACATTTTTTGCTTCTGCCTCTACCTGTTTTTTTGGTACCTAGTTTGATGTTTGTGTGTGGTTGGCAACCATCAATGGCTCATCATCTGATATGTCAGTCCCTAGAACATATTCTACTCCAACCTCCATGGAATCTACCTGTTTATTGATGGAAACATCCTATAATGTAATTTTCCTCTTTTTATACTAGAGCTTCAGGAATTTCTTATGCACATTAATATTGATAGTACCCACGGATTCCATCTAAGGATATCCCAAAACAACATCCATGTTATCCATATCTGAAGTATAAAAATCAACATGCAACACATACTTATCCATAGAAAGCTTCAAATCCTTATAAACTTGAACATCATCATCATCAACCTGTGTGTTTTCAATGTGTTTTGTTGGAACTTGCAATTTTTTTGTCAAATTAACATTGATAAAATTATACTTGCAACTAGGATTTATAGACACAATGATCTTCTCCTTCTGAATCAATCCATGAACCTGCAATAAGGAAATACCCATAGAAAATAACCCCTTATGTGTCTCATTCTCGTTTTTTCTAGCACGAGACCATTTGTCTAAAAGGACTCTTTCAAATTCTGCATCTGAAATTTTGGTCAACTGCTTGTAGTCAAGTGAGAACCACCATTTGTAAGCCTCATCTTTGAAACCAAGCCACACTGAATCCTTCTAATCTTTTTCCCATACTGAATTTTTTTTTTATGTATTCTTCAATAGGAGGACCATTATCTTTTCCTGTAAAACATAGAACCGCCATGAAGAGGGTTTTGAAAAAATTCACTTACTTGGCGAAAATTTGAAATGGTCACTATTCCGTTAATATTGCTAAGAATCTTTATTATGACCTATTTTCGAAAATGGAATGACCATTTTGCATCTTCCCATGTGATAGAAATCCCGATCTAGGCACTGGAATTTCAGATCCGTGCTGCAACTCTCCCACCATCACTAAAAATTTTGAAAAAAGAACTAATTTTAAATCAGCGATATCTCCCTCATTCGAACTCCAATTCAACTGATTTGTTTTTTGAAATTGGGTATTTTTCACAAATAATCTAGATCTGCAATTAGATTCTGCAGATTTTGCACCAGAATGTACAGATCTGCGCCGCAAACTCACTGCCAAAAAAAATGTCTGCAACGGCACTGATTTTTAAATCAGCGAGATCTCCTTCATTCGGACTCCGATTCGATTGGTTTTTTTTCAAATGGAGTATTTTTTCATCAACAACCCAGATCTGTAATTAGATTTTGCAGATTTTGCCCCAAATCATATAGATCTGATCTACAAATTCGTCGCCCCAAAAAATATCTACAACACCACTGATTTTTAGATCAGCGATATCTCCTTCATCTGGACTCCGATTTGGCCGATTTTTTTTTGAACTTAGGTATTTTTTCACAAAAAATCTAGATATGCAATTAGATTTTGCAGATTTTGGCCCAAAATATACAAATCTAATCTGCAAACTCGCCACCCCAGAAAGTTCCTACAAAAAAAATCTCCACTTTTGCCCAAAAAAGTGCTCTGATACCACTTGTTATAGCTCTGATACCACTTGTTATAGATCTGATATGAAAATATAATACAATGCAAATAAACACAGAAACAACAAGAAAGAAATAGATAGAAATGCTTCTTTATTGATCAACCTTAAGGTAGGGCAACACCATACATTCACTCCTTAAGGAAGGAGAACACTCCACAAGCCATATGTCTGTTCATACAATATTCTTTGACATCCCTTAATGGAGAGTCTCTAGCCTCGATATAGGTCTCATACATACAATACCATGGGTTATTACCATGGTTCCCTCATACCATCTATCTAATACCATGGGCCCATTACATTATTACTAACTACTTGTGGTCTCTTACATGATACAGGTTAACCACCTTATTTATTACTATGGCCCATCAGATTATTACATTATTCCCTTAGGTACCTCCCTTTGTACCCTATATTATCCCCCTTAAGTATACTACATTCCACCCCCCTTAACATGTTTCGTCTCTGAAACATGGGAAGAACACAAATAATAAGATCTACTCAAAAGAGTAGTCCACTGGTACCATGCACGTGCATCTAGCCATCCAAGAGAAAGGTGAACCCTCGATCTCGCTGGCGCCTCGCTCGCTTGAGATGGAAGTTGACCTTGGCAGCTCTTCTGTGTTGATGTGTAGTAGGTGGATCTTCGCTCCTCTTTATCTGTCATGCGAGGGTTGTTGTCCTTGTGGTTAATTTGTTATTATCCTGTTGGTTGTTTTCTTGCGAGGTGATGTGGGTGGTGATATGCTGAAGTTTTAACTCACGGTGTCTTCTTTAATTCACCACCTAATGGAGCCTGATGGGTATCTGGTACCAGTTGTGGTGCCTATAGTTGTTTCTTTTTTTTAAATATTACTTCAACCACGGAGTCCCCCTCTAATGTAACATTTTTTGCTTCCGCCTCTACCTATTTTCCTAGTACCTAGTTTAATGTTTGTGTTTGGTTGTCGACCATCAATGGCTCATCATCTGATATGTCAGTCCTTGGAACATCTTCTGCTCCAACCTTCATGGACTCTACCTATTTATTGATGGAAATATCCTATAATGTAATTTTCTTCTTTTTATACCAGAGCTTCAAGAATTTCTTCTACACATTAATATTGATAGTACCCACGGATTCCATCTAAGGATATCCCAAAACAACATCCATGTTATCCATAACTGAAGTATGAAAATCACCATGCAACACATACTTATCCATAGAAAGCTTCAAATCCTTATAAACTTAAACATCCTCATCATCAACCTGTGTGTTTTCAATGTGTTTTGCTGGAACTTGAAATTTTTTTGTCAAATTAACATTGATAAAATTATGCTTGCAACTAGGATTTATAGACACAATGATCTTCTCCTTCTGAATCAATCCATGAACCTGCAATAAGGATATATCCATAGAAAATAACCCCTCACGTGCTTCATTCTCCTTTTTTCTAGCATGAAACCATTTGTCTAAAAGGAATCTTTCAAATTATGCATCTAAAAGTTTGGTCAACTGCTTGTAGTCAAGTGAGAACCACCATTTGTAAGCCTCATCTTTGAAACCAAGCCACACTGAATCCTTCCAATCTTTTGCCCATACTGACTCTTTTTTTTTATGTATTCTTCAATAGGAGGACCATTATCTTCTCCTGTAAAACATAAAACTACCATGAAGAGGGTTTTGAAAAAATTCACTTACTTGGCAAAAATTTGAAATAGCCACAATTATGTTAATATTGCTCAGAATCTTTATTATGACCTGTTTTCGAAAATGGAATGACCATTCTGTATCTTCCCATGTGATAGAAATCTTGATCTAGGCATTGGAATTTCAAATCCGCACTGCAAACCTCTCGTCGTCACCAAAAATTCTGACAAAATATCTATATATATATATTATATATATATATATTATATATAATATATATATTATATTATTATATAAATTAAATTAAATTAAAATTAAAATAAAAACTGATTTTAAATCAGCGATGTCTCCCTCATCCGGACTTCGATTCGACTTATTTGTTTTTTGAAATTGGGTATCTTTTCACAAATAATCCAGATCTGCAATTGGATTCTGCAGATTTTGCACCATAACGTACAAATCTGTGCCGCAAACTCGCTGCCCAAAAAAATGTCTACAACAGCACTGATTTTTAAATCAGCGAGATCTCCTTCATCTGAACTCTGATTCGACTAGATTTTTTTTCAAATGGAGTACTTTTTCATCAACAACCCAGATCTACAATTAGATTTGCAGATTTTTCCCCAAATCATACAAATCTGATCTACAAATTTGCCGCCCCGAAAAATGTCTACAACACCACTGATTTTTAGAGCAGCGATATCTCTTTCATACGAACTCCGATTTGGCTGATTTGTTTTTTGAAATTGGGTATTTTTTCACAAAGAATCCAGATATGCAATTAGATTTTGTAGATTTTTCCCCAAAACATATAGATCTGATCTGCAAACTCGTCGCCCCAGAAAGTTCCTCCAAGAAATTAAAAAAAAAAAATCTCCACTTTTGCCCAAGAAAGTGCTTTGATACCACTTGTTATAACTCCGATACCACTTATTATAGATCTGATATGAAAATATAAGACAATACAAATAAACCCAGAAACAACAAGAGAGAAATAGATAGAAATGCTTCTTTATTGATCAACCCTTAATGTAGGGCAACACCATACATTCACTCTTTAAGAACGGAGAACACTCCACAAGCCATATGTCAGTTCATACAATATTCCTTGACATCCTTCAATGGGGAGTCTCTAGCCTCTATATAGGCCTCATACATACAATACCATGGGTTATTACCATGGTTCCCTCATACCATCTATCTAATACCATGGGGCCATTACATTATTACTAACTACTTGTGGTCCTTTACATGACACAGGCTAACCACCTTATTTATTACTATGGCACATCCCATTATTATATTATTCCATTGGGTACCTCCCTTTGTACCCCATATCATCCCCCCTAAGTATACTACATTCCACCCCCCTTAACATGTTTCGTCCCTGAAACATGGGAAGAACACAAATAATAAGATCTACTCAAAATAGTAGTCCACGGGTACCATACACGTGCATCTAGCCATCCAAGAGAAAGGTGAACCCTCGATCTCGCTAGTTTCTCGCTCACTTGAGATGGAAGTAGACCTTGGCAGCTCTTCTGTGTTGATGTGTAGTAGGTGGATCTTTTCTCCTCTCTATCTGTCAATCGGGGATTGTTGCCCTTGTGGTTAATTTGTTGCCATCTTGTTGGTTGTTTTCTTACGGGGTGATGTGGGTGGTGATATGCTGAAGTTTTAACCCACGGTGTCTTCTTTAATTCACCACCTAATGGATCCTTATGGGTATCTGGCACCTGTTGTGGTGCCTGTATTTGTTTCTTATTTTTCAATATTACTTCAACCACTGAGTCCCCCTCTGATGTAACATTTTCTGCTTCTGCCTCTACCTGTTTTTTTGGTACCTGGTTTGATGTTTGTGTGTGGTTGTTGACCATCAATGGCTCATCATCTGATATATCAGTCCCTTGAACATATTCTGCTTCAACCTCCGCGGACTCTACCTATTTATTGATGGAAATATCTTGTAATGTAATTTTCTTCTTTTTATACTAGAGCTTCAGGAATTTTTTATGCATATTAATATTAATAGTACCCATGGATTCCATCCAAGGATATCCCAAAAAAACATCCATGTTATCCATATCTGAAGTATAAAAATCACCATGCAACACATACTTATCCATAGAAAGCTTCAAATCCTTATAAACTTGAACATTCTCATCATCAACCAGTGTGTTTTCAATGTGTTTTGTTAGAACTTGCAATTTTTTTGCCAAATTAATATTGATAAAATTATGCTTGCAACTAGGATTTATAGACACAACGATCTTCTCCTTCTGAATCAATCCATAAACCTGCAATAAAGAGATACCCATAGAAAATAACCTCTTACATGTTTCATTCTTCTTTTTTCTAGCACGGGACCATTTGTCTAAAAGGACTCTTTCAAATTTTTCGTCTGAAAGTTTGGTCAATTGCTTGTAGTCAAGTGAGAACCACCATTTGTAAACCTCATCTTTGAAACCAAGCCACATTGAATCCTTCCAATCTTTTTCCCATACTGACTTTTTTGTTTTATGTACTCTTCAATAGAAGGACCATTATCTTTTCCTGTAAAACATAGAACCGCCATGAAGAAGGTTTTGAAAAAATTCACTTGGTGAAAATTTGAAATGGCCACAATTCCATTAATGTTGCTCAGAATCTTTGTTATGACCTTTTTTCGGAAATAGAATGACCATTATGCATCTTCCCATGTGATAGAAATCCCGATCTAGGCACTGGAATTTCAGATCCGCGCTGCAACTCTCCCACCATCACCAAAAATTTTGAAAAAAGAGCTGATTTTAAATCAACGATATCTCCCTCATCCGGACTCCGATTCGACTGATTAATTGTTTGAAATTGGGTATTTTTTCACAAATAATCCAGATCTGCAATTAGATTCTGCAGATTTTGCACCAGAAGGTACAGATCTACATCGCAAACTCGCTACCCCAAAAAACGTCTACAACAGCACTGAATTTTAAATCAGCAAGATCTCCTTCATCCGGACTCCGATTCGACTGGTTTTTTTTTTCAAATGGAGTATTTTTTCATTAACAACCCAGATCTACAACTAGATTTTGCATATTTTGCCCCAAATCATATAGCTCTGATCTGAAAATTCGCCACCCCGAAAAATGTCTACAACACCACTGATTTTTAGATCAGCGATATCTCCTTTATCTGGACTCCGATTTGGCCGATTTTTTTTTGAACTTGGGTATTTTTTAACAAAGAACCCATTATATGCAATTATATTTTACAAATTTTGCCCCAAAATATACAGATCTGATCTGCAAACTCGCCGCCCCAAAACGTTCCTACAAAAAATTGAAAAATATATATATTCTCCACTTTTGCCCAAGAAAGTGCTTTGATACCACTTGTTATAGCTCCAATACCACTTGTTATAGATCTGATATAAAAATATAAGACAATGCAAATAAACCCAGAAACAACAAGAGAGAAATAGATAGAAATTATTCTTTATTGATACACCCTTAAGGTAGGGCAACACCATACATTCACTCCTTAAGGAAGGAGAACACTCCACAAGCCATATCCCTGTTCATACAATATTCCTTGACATCCCACAACGGGGAGTCTCCAGCCTCTATATAGGCCTCATACATACAATACCATGGGTCATTACCATGGTTCCCTCAATACCATCTATCTAAGACCATGGGCCCATTACATTATTACTAACTACTTGTGGTCCCTTACATGATACGGGCTAACCACCTTATTTATTACTATGGCCCATCTCATTATTACATTATTCCCTTGGGTACCTCCCTTTGTACCCATATTATTCCCCCTAGGTACCTAGGGGGGATAATATGGGGTACAAAGGGAGGTACCCAAGGGAATAATGTAATAATGGGATGTGCCATAGTAATAAATAAGGTGGTTAGCCCGTATCATGTAAGGGAACACAAGTAGTTAGTAATAATGTAATTGGCCCATGGTCTTAGATAGATGGTATGAGGGAACCATGGTAATAACCCATGGTATTGTATGTATGAGGCCTATATAGAGGCTGGAGACTCCCCGTTGTGGGATGTCAAGAAATATTGTATGAACAGGCATATGGCTTGTGGAGTGTTTTCCTTCCTTAAGGAGTGAATATATGGGGGATAATATGGGGTACAAAGGGAGCTACCCAAGGGAATAATGTAATAATGGGATGGGCCATAGTAATAAATAAGTTGGTTAACCGGTATCATGTAAGGGGCCACAAGTAGTCAGTAATAATGTAATGGGCCCATAGTATTAGATAGATGGTATGAGGGAACCACGGTAATAACCCATGGTATTGTATGTATGAGGCCTATATAGAGGCTGGAGACTCCCCGTTGAGGGATGTCAAGGAATATTGTATGAACAGGCATATGGCTCGTGGAGTGTTCTCCTTCCTTAAGGAGTGAATGTATGGTGTTGCCCAACCTTAAGGATTTATCAATAAAGAAGCATTTCTATCTATTTCTCTCTTGTTGTTTCTGGGTTTATTTTCATTGTCTTATATTTTCATATCAGATCTATAACATGAAATTTCATGTAATGGCTTTGAGCCTTGAAGTAATGAATGAATAAACAAAACATGTATATTTCTCATACAAAATATACATATATTTATCTTAAAAATAAAAAATAAAGGTTATTGCTTCACATAAATAATTGAACCATTTCAAATGTTAGTTTCGAACCCTAAGCTAGCTCAGCATTAAAACCTCTGAAAGAATCTCTAATCAAATTCATAAATCAAAGAAGGATTCATGTGTCTTATAAAAATATTTATTTTATAGTTTAACATTCTTAATTAGTCAAAATTTACTATCTACGTACAACAATTCCTTTTCGCAACAATATACCCTACTTTGAAAATTTATTCAAAGCAAATTTATCTTTAAAAAATACCAATAATCTAAGGTTGTTGGGGTGGTGCTCCAGGATTGAATATCCCAGTTGGACCAACTTCATCTGTTAGAACTACTCTGGGTCTAGCCTCATTCAAGGATGTCATGAAAGGGAAAGAAGCCAAACAAGACGAACAATCTATAAATTTAGAAATCCGATGTCCTTACATTATTGAACAAATTGAAAAGGTTCCAGATATGTCATTAAATTTGTTGGAGGTAAGTAGTCTTTTTACAGCCATCCAATCCAAATCTCTAATCTCCATATTTCATGGTTTGAGGACCAAGTCAAAAGATTTACATCAATGGGTTTTCTCCAATTGGACCAATAAATAAGATATTTACCTGTGCTAAAAAGTGATTTTTTTGGTAAATTTTGATAATCAAGAAGATTCATGTTATGTTTTAAATGAGGGACCATGGTTCTGGGATAGGGTGGGCTTGTTCATAACTCCATGGTTTTTAGATTTTGGTGCCACAAAAATGGTGGTTATGAAGATTCCAATATGGGTAAGACTACACAACCTCCCTCTCCTCTTTCAGCACCACCAAGTGTTAGGGTATTGGAAACACATTGGAGAGGTTTCTAAAGATTGATCAAGAAAGAATGGAAAATAGTATTTTTACCTTTGTTGGCATTTGCGTAGAGATAGACCATAGTAAAGGCCTTCTAGATCGCATCCATTTAGTACATAAATATTTTAAGTGGACTCAATTGTTAGATTTTGAAAATATGACTTTCATGTGCCGGAATTGTCTTCAGATATTGCATTTGTAGAATTTTTTTCCCTCATGGGAAAAAAGGGCAAAGAAAAGAATCCAAAAGCCAAAGGGGCAGAAATTTCTAGATCCACATTTTTCAAAATGTGAAGAATAAATTCAAGAGAATCATTAAAAACCAGAAGAATAGAATCAACAAGGCTCCCAAGTGATGGAGGGTAAAATAAGAAAAATGATCTTGTAAATCCTACAAAGAAAAGCAATGATATACTATTGATCCAGGTTCCATAAAAATGGAGTGAGGAAATATGCAATATCCAAGGAGTAGCTAGAACAAAGAGACCACATTCATCTGAGAGTTCTGATTCGAATAAAGAAGTGCCATTAAAATATGAAGAAATTGAAATAGTAATTGCCAACCCAAACTCTAGAGGTTGGCAAAAAATTCAAAAGAGTCAAATTAAAAAAGAAAAACTCAGTTTATCTAGGTAAAAGTAATTCTAGTTTGGGAAATTTTTGCATGTTATGAGTGTAAGTAACTCTGCTACTATGTGTTAAGCACATACAAAATGTAATTTTATTTCTTAATAGAATAATAAAGTTTTTCCTCAGATTTAGAAAATAATTAAAAACCAAAAAAGAAAAGAAAAGAAAAAGAAAGAAAAGAGTGTTGGACATTGGATAACCAACATTCCCCGTGTGTTTCATGACATGGACTAACCATCTCTCACGGATATTTATATTTGGCGATGTGATCGTTGACTAACATTGTGGGTTTTGGTCTAATGGTAATCGTGATTCCCAACAAGTGATATCAGAGCATAGGTCACGAGTTCAATACACACTCGGCTCGCGTTGGGGGGGAGATTGTTGGACATTAGATAAACCAATGCACCCCGTGTGTTTCGTGATGTGGACTAACCATCTCTCATGGATATTTATCTCTAACGATGTGATCATTGACTAACACCTACGGGTTTTGGTCTAACAGAAAAATTGATTCCCAACAAAGAGAAGTGTCAAGATAGCCTAGACTAGATAATTAGACTTCAATATAATATAATATAAAATTTATAGAAATAATTCAAACATGTTTTACTTCTCATAGCCCAATGATAAAATCAAATAGCTTTGAGAGAAATAAGATGCATGTTATGACCTAATAAAAATAAACTACTTTAATTAATGAGATGGAACTAGTCACTTGAGATGGAACTAGTCACTTGAGAAGAATGAAGTAACTACTTACACTATATAAATTATGTGTTTTTTTAATATTTGGAGGTGTTTTAGAGAAACTCTTCTAAAAGTAGATAGGTGATAACATCATAACAATTTGGCTATAAAAATAGAATAATCTTAAGCAAGTTGGAGATATGCAATGAAAAATTTATTCATGATATCAATAATGATAAAAGGAAATTTTGTAAAGCAAGCATGGTTCAAAGAATTAAAATACTGGAATATAAAGGTTAAAAAAAAAGGTTACAAGAAAATATAACAATTATAGGATATCTTTTTGGGCTTCTCTCAAACAACTTCATATTTCCTTGCATTGATTGCACTAAAATAATGTTTATGTTCTAATAGTGGCATGGAATGTGATAGTAGAGTGGCAAGGTGCCTATGTTTCTTTATTAGAGGTGCCTATGTGGAAAGTTGTACATATTTGAAGGTAAATACTTTTTGAAAATGTTGGCATAAGAAGATAATGAACTTAATAGTTATATATATGAAATATGACTCGGAAAAAGAAATGGCATTTCTTGAAGAAACCACTAAAGTGCATTGTCAATCCTCAAAGAAGATAAGGAACTTAATAGTTACGTATATTGAAATATGACTTGGAAAAGAAGCAATTCCTTGAAAAAGAAAATAATAAGGTTTAGTGATTAATAGTTACATCATTAAAAACAAAATTATACAAATTCTTATATTTTGTTGAAATGGTTCTAGACCAAGCTAGGTTGTACCAATACATCATTTACACATGAGAAAAAGGTACATATTTTTTTAGCAAAGAGAATGTTTAATTTGTTTATTATGCATATTGTGTTTTGTTGCTTTATTGTCTCAACATCTACCTCTTCTAAAGCTATAACATGTAAAAGCAAGATTGGTTCAATATCCTTTCACAATATTTGTGTTTTGTTACTTTATTGTCTCAACATACAAAATTTGTGTTTTGTTGCTTTATTGTCTCAACATCAACCTCTTCTAAAGCTATAACATGTAAAAGCAACATTGGTTCAACATCCTTTGACAAAATTTCTCATGAAGTGGACTTAGAGTTGCTAAGAAGAAATGAAGAATAAGAATCCATGTTTGGACTGATGCAATGCCAAAAGAACATGTAAAAGATAAATCAAGATGAAATTCTATGAAGGGACAGCATCATTGATTAATGGCTATAACATTAATAATGAAGTATGATGTAAGTTTGTTATATTTTATTAATATGGTCTTAAACCAAGCAAGTTTGTACAAGTACACTATCGACATCGTGTTGAGAGAAATAGGTGTGCATTTTTTTATAAATAAAACAATAGATTTTTCTACTTTGCATCTTGCATTTTGTTCCTTTATAGTTAGATGTCTACATTTTTGGAAGGTATAACATATAAACATAAGATTGGTTCAAAAGACTCAACAAAAAATGTAATGTTTTGACAAATAGAACTTAGAGTTGCCAAAGATAAATGTACAATAAGAATCCACGTTTCAATTTCATGAAATTCAAAAAGGAAATATGAAAGATATTTCAAAATTACCTCAATTAGTAACAACACACAATAAAACAAAATACATTTTTTTATGCCAATACCTCCGATTTGAACATCCATTGAAGCTTTAAGCAAACAATGGAAATACATTGTGAATTCTTTAAAAAAACAAATCAAAAATCTCATAAGATACATGTTGCACCATATAACAACAATTATAGAAGTCATTCCTCCAATAAATTTCTTGACATCAAATACTAAATGAAATTTTGGGTAGCAATGTATATCTTGATTGAATGTCCATTAATTGATTACTAGATTTGTTGACTGCACATTGAGTCCAACATTAGTTTAGTTCATTTCAAGACATTAATTTCTCCAATAAATTTATTTATATCAAGATATAGAAATTTTGGCTAGCAATGTAAATTTTCATGGAATGTCAACCAAGTTGAGTAAGGAATTTATTGTTTGCACAATGACTCTGCCACAATAAATATTACTTTGATTTGTTTCAATATATGAATTATGAAATTATTTATATTAATTATTACATTTTATATTGAGTTTGTTTATATATTTATAAAAACAATGTAAACTACTAAACAGATTCGTACCTACTACCTATTTTTTTGATGTAGCCAAAAAGCATCCGATTTTGAAAAGCGTTGATTCAGAATACACATTTTTTAGCATATTTTTGACACTTTAAATTTTTTTATGTATCAAGTATGAACATTTTTTTAAATGTTAGTGATTTTCATGTTGATTTTGAAAAATGTTGATGCAACATCAACCCCATTTTTTAGAAAGCTTATTTTTGACACTTTAAACCTTCTAATGTATTAAGTCTAGATAATTATTTTTTTAATTTAATAATTTTCAAAGTAGTTTTCTTCTTCATCATCATCATCTTCTTCTTTTTGGACATATTTATTTTTAAGTGTTTTTCAAGTTTGTGTTTTTTTTGTTTTTCTTTTCTCTTTTTTTAATGAAATCTTTTTTTTCATAGTTATAAAAAAAAAAGGGAGGTCAATATTGTAAAGTTATGATTTACTATATATTTATCTATCGTTAATTAATATTTCAATGAACATCAAATAATTGTCACTAAAAAAACAACATTTTTTAACATTTAACAAAAAATACACATTTTGAGACTTTTTTGCTAAAAATGACATGTCAAATAAACGATTTTTGTAGGAAAAAGATAACTAAAAAAAGTTTAAAAAATATTAGTTTTTATGAATTTTATGTCAAAAATAATAATAATCACAGTTTTTTTTCAAAAACATATAACAACAATAATTGAATACTTATTCTTCTCATAAAATCTCAAAGTCAAAACATTGCAAGTATAACTAACGAATAATTCTCAAAAATGAGCTTGATTTGCAAGCATAACTTAAATTTAGTCAATAGTATCACATAATTCATGTTCATCAACTTCTAATGTTTCATTATTGTCTTCTTCCATAATATTTTTTGCTTCAGTTTGGTCATTCTCCTCTTCTAATAGATCTTTGGTGTCTGTAAATCTCCCAAAGTATCAATTTCCAATCATTTCATCTAATGGTGGTTGAGTTTTTTTGTTTTTTTTTGCCACATGTGATTCATTAGAATCATCTTTCCTCAAACAAACTTCTTGCATTGCATATGGAATCAATTAAATAACATTAATCCTTTGATGAATAAAATTGCATTGAAGTGAGCCTTTTTCAATGGAAATGCAATTTTTTCATTTTTGTAGGCAACATGCTAGTGTTGTACCTAATCATCAAGTACAAAAGAAATAATTAAGTAAATTAGTATAAACACGTAAAAAAAAAAAAATGAAATATTGAAATTCAATTTTACATAATAAAACATACCTGAACTTCAGAATAAATCCAAAACCTAATCTTCTTTATTTGAACATAAATTTAAATGATAGTTAATCAATGTCTGTGGTTTTGTATAAATGTTAAATATCTCTCATTTTGCTTCTTTATCTTCATATATTAGTTATTTTACAACAGCATCACGAATGAGTATTTGGCTATAACTCTTTACATCTACTTGATTTAGAAGAATATGCTTATAGATATCATCTTTTGTCCAACATTCAACATGAATGAACTCACAATTACTTATAATTAATTGATCTTTGCAGCCAATAAGATTTGACTTTTCATTGTAACATGAAATAATAAAATTTCAATTAAGTTGTCCATAAATAAATAAAAAATTAACACTAATCAAACATAGAATTTCAATGTCTTACCATGTAAGTTGCATCTTTGAGTTTGTATTTCCCTTGAAGCTTGTTAATAACATTGCAAATTGTGCGTTTGAACGAAATGTCACAAATCTCAAAAATGGTGATGTTGTGACTCATTGAAATCTCATAACCATTTTACTAAAAGTTTGATAAGTATAAGACTCGCTATCATGTTCAATGTTTGGGAAAATTGAAACCGTAAAAAATATCTGCAATAACTAGGAATAATCTCTTTTAGGTATGAGTTTTGCAATGTCTTCACAATCACCTTGTATTATTTGATATTGATACTCTGGAGATCATTCCAAATGAAATAATTAAGACTAGGATCAAGTTCAGCATTCTTAAGATGTTGTTTTCTTAACCCTTACAACTTATTTTTTTCAATAAAAGTTTTGAAACTATTTGGTACTCTATTTACATCCTTCTTCGACATCTTGAATGAAATATATATATTATATATAGTAATAAAATAAAAAATAGTAATATATAAATGAATAAAAATGATTGTATAAATCAATATACCTTTTTAAATGTAGGATAAAAAAAAAATTGTGTTGATGTAAAATTTGAATCTGGGTAGTTGCGTACAACACTATCCCAACTATCTTCATTCAACAATTTAACCATATGTTCTTGTATTTTCATATAAACATTGTGACTGAATAAATAAAGTAAAAAATGTTAATAGAGTGATATGTATAACAAATACTACTAATATGATATATTTAGAAGAAAATTATAATTCAAAAATAAGTAAAAAAAAAAAAATCAACATACTTAATTTTGATATTCCTCGCATATTTTGTCTAATGATAATTCACCTAACTTCACACGAGATAATATTGATTTGAAAAGTTTCTCATCCTTCACTCCTTGCATTGTTATCCAAGGTGTGATAGTCATATTGTCTAGAAGGTGCTTGATTTCAGGCCCTGATTTACTACTGGTACATATCAATGGTTTAGACTTTTTAACCTTCTGGTTTTTTATGGCAATGTTCTTCCATATCTTGAAAATCCAATTGATCAATTATCATATTTCTCTAGTTCTAAATGCCAACTATAATATGTTATCCACACCTCTTAATATATCTGAATTTGCTTTGCCACATTTTGAATTGATATTTTCCTCAATTTGATAACTTATTTCCATACAACATTCTTTTTGAAAGCATATACTAACATTTGTCTTATCCCCGCCACATTTTTCCTTCGAATTCAATATTAATAAATTTGACCCTTTGGATTAAATTCATCGACATCTTATATTCATTATTTGTATTATGATCCCATGCCAATAAATTTTCTTTTGTATTTGTTAAACCAACATAAATGATACATTTCACTGTTTCAAAATGTGGGTTACTAGGATATTCCATCATCAATTGTATTCTAGCCTTTGCATAATGGTTCCCCCCAAATACATAATATTTGTATTCAAAACACCTTGACTTGTCAAATGTTTAGTTGTTGGGAACTTGAATTAGATCAACAAGAAGCACATAATCAACCACATGTGCATATGGATTGTACTTGATCAATGTTTTCATTTTATGAACATGCGGGTGGTGTGGCTTTCTAATTTGATATTTAGAGTGTCCTTCATTTGGCTTATAGAATTGGTTGGCATTAAGTTGATATGTACGATCGCCCTTAATTAAGTTTGTCTTCATCAACCGATTTCGAATGGCATTTTCTTTTGTTTTAATAATTCCATGCTCTAAATCAGCACCTAGTGTTATGATCTCCCTGCTACCTTTTGAGCTTTCACTATGATATTCATTGTTTCCCATGATTTTTTTAGAATGACCAACTTTTGATTTCTTCCTCCTATCAGTTATCATATTTTCTTCTACATAAGCAATCTCCTCATTATTAACTAAAATAGAGACATTCCTCGGCATTTTTATTTTTGGTCTTTTATGGCTTTTCTCCTTTCCAACAGCAGTTCTAATCTCATTCTCAATAATGGAAACTTAATCTTTGACTTCATTGAAGAGTATGAATTCATTGTTGATCATCTATATGTACTCTTATGGCTTCATGAAGTATTGGTTTTTTCTTCTTTTCCCACAGCTGACCACATTCATAATATCTTGCTCTATAAAGTAAATTGCCCCCATCAAAATTGAAATACTCTCAGCAAAATCTTATCAAACAAAATATAATATGTCAATAATAAATAAGTTAATAGAAATATAATTATACTTACAATAATGCAAAACACAAATATAAATAAGCAAATTTACATTGCTTTGTGCAATGTCGTTTACGATTTGTTCACACAACTTTGTAAATTATTCATATGTGCCATACTTCATCAATGCAAATGATATCTAATCTTATCACATGATGTGGGCAATTATATGAATACATAAACATATTATGTATTAAAAGCCAAACATATGTCTCGTAATTTTCCCAACACCTCATAACTTCTACCATTGTAAATCATACTAGCATATAGATATATGTACACACCTTTGTTGTTTTCACTATCTTTAACATGCCATGTAAATTTTGTATAATTTATTTCTCATGGTGTCTTCCATTCTAAAATAATCTTCATTTCATTTGAGGGGCCATTTGCTTGACTTTTACCATGTCTCTCAATTCGGTTTCGTTCAACAGTATTCTTTGAGGATCCAACTGCAACTTTAGATGATGTAATTGCTTCCCTTGTTCCAGAAATATTCACAAAGACATTCTTTGATGTCATTTTCATATATATATATATATTTATATTATATATATATATATATAATTGTGTGTGTGGGTGTAATTAGAAAAAACGCATATTTAAATAACAAAAAAAACCAAATATATATATATACACATTATATTAATTTAAAAATAAAAAATAAAGTCAAAATCAAAAACTCCAAATGTATTAAATAAAAATAAATAAATAGTAACGAATATAACAATTAAAATAATTTTGTTAAAAAACAATTAAAATTTAGCTTTAAACTTTTAAAATTAAAATTCACAAAAAAAAACAATAAAAAAAATTAGCCCTTGCCAAGGCCCGCTGCCTGTCGAAGGACTGTGGACCGCAGGTCGAATTGGACTTGGCCCACCTGCCCAAGGCACATAGCTCACCCTCTCCCAGGCTCGTAGCCCAAGGGCCCTAGGAAGGTGTGCCAAGTCAAATCCTTGGAATCGGTCAGGCCTGCCCAAGCCTTGTGGGCCGCACGCAGCTCGCCCCCACCTAGGGCTCGTGGTCCGCACACAGCTCACCCCCCCACAAACCCAAGTCCAATGGGAAGCTGGCCTAGGAGGGGGCGAGCTACATGCGTGCAACTTGCCTCTTCCCTGGCCACCAACCACTTAATCCCCCTAGACGGGCCAAGTCTGATTCCCAACATCAGACTTGGCCTACCCAAGGCTCACAAGTCGTGGGTCTAGGTGAGGGAGAGATGCGTGCGGCCCACAGGCATTGGGCAAGCCAATTTTGATTCCCAGAATATAACTTGGCCCGACCAGGGCCTGTGGTACACTGGCCTAGGCGAGGGCAAGTTGCTTTCGTGTGATTTAACCCTGCCCAGGCCCGCAGCCTAGGGGCCTTGGGTGGGCCAAATATTATTCCCATAATTGGAATTATCCCACCCAGGTAGCCTAAGAGGCCAACAGCTAAGGCAGGTGAGGTTACCAAGTCTAACTCCCAGAATCAGACTTAGCCCACCCAGGGCCCGTGGGCCGCAAGGCTGAGCAAGGATGAGTTGCACACATGCAACTCGCCTCCACCTACAGGTCCCAAGTGGTCGTCGGCCAGGGCAAGAAATCCTACCTAGAATCGAGCTTGGTTCACCCATGGCCCATGCACCACACGCAGTTCGCCCCCGGGTAGGCCTACGGCTACCCAAGGAGCCCGAGTGGACATTGCCCAAGGAGAGTGAGGCTACACAGAGGCCTGCCTACCCTGGACAAAAGCCACTTGGTCCCCTTGGTAGGCGACCCAAGTTTGATCCTCGGAATCAGCCCCCCTCACCCAGTGGGGGTCAGGCAGGTCGCGGGCGAGCCTGCCCCAACAAAATTAAAGAAAAAAAAAATCTATTTCTTTTAATAAATGTAAAAAATATAAATTTTTTAATGAATAGTTTTTTTTGCATCCCAGAGGAACCTAGCATCCCATTTGACACATAAATATTAGTAAACCTCTGGGGGTTTGATCTAGGGGATCAAAGAAATGCTTAAAAATAAAAGTGCTTGAAATTGCTCAAAACTAGCGCTAAATCATATTGTTTGTCATCATATTTCCAACGTCACTTGAATTGCCTCAATCTGACATTGTATGAGAAAGTTATGATGTTTTGAAGTTTTTTCCAAACAGCAAAAATGTCAATCAACAAAGTTGACTGGCATGCTAACAGGCAGTCTATATGATGATGCCATCAGTTGGTTGTGCAGGGTATGATTTCAAATGGGCCAATCTTGTGTCGACATGTGGTAGGGTCGTATAAGCTGGGTTGGCGAGATTTGATTGGTTGGTGTGTTTTGTTTGTGGCCAATCACAGGCCATCACGTGGCGCATGTTTGTTAGACAAAATTCTACTTTCAGAAAGGATTTCTATCACGTCTAAAATGGTGAAAGTTTTATATGAATAGAGGACAACAAGGTTGCATGGAGAGAGTTCAAATCAACCAAAAGGTAATGGTGGTGATGGTAGAAATCCTCCACCTCCACCTCCTTTTTCACCTCCACCATCTCCTCCATCTTCATCTCCTTCACATACTCCTCCAAGATCTCCAAAAGGACATTCTAAGTCTCCTTTTTTAAAGCTTGATGTCAATTTCGAATTAACTATGTACAATGGGGAAGTAAATGTTGAAATTTTGGATAATTGAGTTCATCAGGTTGAATTTTATTACAGGATTCAAAGGATTAAGAATGATGTGACCTAGATCCAACTTGCTTCTCTTCATTTGGAAAGTGCAGCTCTCATCTGGTGGGAGGGAAGATCTTAAGAGGACTTGAAGAAAAGTGGGAAAAATGTCTCTTCTTGGAATGACTTTGTAGCTGCATTAAGAAAGAAATTTTATCCATTACCTTACATGAAAAAAGAAATTATGGATTGGAAAAAATTTAGAAAAGCTAAAGGTCAGAGTGTTCAAAGTTACACACAAGAATTTAGAAGAAGATCTTTAATCTTAGGTGTAGATTCATATTCACAAGACGCTATCCTTAAATACATAGGTGGATTACATATTTATTTGAGACATATAATTCTTATGTTTAATCCCACCAATCTAGATGAAGTATGTGTTCATAAAACTCATTTAGAAGTAATAGGGAAGAATGTTCCTCAAGAGACTAGCAAAAATCCATTCAAATCTAGAGACAAAGGAAAGGGGAATTTTAAAGGCAAAGGGAAAAAGAATGTTAATGTCAAGAAAAAGGGAGAGAAACTCACATGCAAACATTGTTCAAAAGAAGGTCATGATGAAGACCACTGTTGGAAACTACATCTAGAAATGAGACCAAAGAAGTTCAACAAGGGGAAAGAAAAGACTGCTACAACAACTCAACAAGA
Organism: Pinus taeda; assembly: GCA_000404065.3. Classification (NCBI taxonomy): domain Eukaryota; kingdom Viridiplantae; phylum Streptophyta; class Pinopsida; order Pinales; family Pinaceae; genus Pinus; species Pinus taeda. The sequence continues at coordinate 63,024 of APFE031581498.1, forward strand.
TCTAGGATTTGATTCAAGTGATGAGACCAAAATCACAGCCATGGTAATGAAAGGTAAAGCTTCTATGGCAAATACTAGTTCTTCTAGTAAGCCTATTGAATCTCAAAATGATTAAAAAAAAATGAGCTTTTCCATATTAGGGTCACTACAAAACATACTAGAGTTGATACCTTGTTTGATAGTGGATCCCAAGTAAACCTTATTTCTAAAGCTATTGTCAAGAAACTAAACTTAAAAACTATATGTCATCCTAAACCTTACCCTTTGGGTTGGGTATGTGAAAATGTCAAATTGCAAGTGACAAGAAAATGTAAACTTTTATTTTCCATCACTGCAAACTTTATTGATGAGGTAAAGTTGATGTTGTACCACTTTGACATATGTGGAATTATTTTAGGAAGTCCATAATTGTATGACCAAAAAGCTATATTATATCGTCATGAGAACATATATCATCTTTTTAAATATGAATTGAGTATATTGTTAGAGCACATCGCAAGAAGATGAACTTGTCTCTTGTAAGTGTTGGTTAAATGAAAAGGCTTGTAAATTCTAGTAAAGGTTTTGTATTGTTGATGATCAAACCCAACGATAGTGTTGAATTTGAAGCTTTCTAGGGATGTGATGCAAAATTCAAGCATGATTTGGTTGAAGTTGTTAACACATATGACAAGATGTTTTAGGAACCTGAAGGGTTGCCTTGTAAAAGAGGAATCCAACATGCTATTCAATTACAGCTGAATGCACCTCTTCCAAACATTAGCATGTATAGAATGTTAGTGTTGGATAATATATATATCAAGTAGAAAATTCAAGAGTCTCTTTACAAAGGGATCACTATACCAAGTACATCCCCTTGTGTTTATACTATTGTCTTGGTTCCAAACAAGGATGGTACATGGCACATCTGTGTGGATTTTAGAGCTTTGAACAAAATCATGATAAAGAATCACTATCATCTTCCTCGTATTGATAATTTGTTAGACCAATTAAAGGATGTTGTTTATTTCACTAAGTTAGATTTGAGAAGCGGATATCATCATATCAGAGTTGTTGAAGGTGTGGAACACTGCTTTCCAAAGAAAACAAGGTATTTTTGAATTGTTAGTTATGCCATTTGGGTTTTGCAATGCACTTACAACACTCATGAGAGTTATGAATTATGTGTTGAAACCATTTCTTGATCATTTTTTCATAGTCTAATAAGATGATATTTTGATTTTCAGTAAGACTCGTGAAGAGCATCTAAAGCATGTGAAACAAGTTTTAGATGTCTTAAAGAAAGAGAAATTGTATTTGAATATGTCTAAGTGGGAATTTGGGAAAACCTCTTTAGTGTATTTGGGTCATATTGTTGGGGTGTGGGGGGCATGGAGGAGAGGGATGAATGGAAGATTGATCCCTCAAAAGTTGAATTCATTGTGACTTGGCAATCCCACTAATGTAACAGAGGTTAGGAGCTTTTTGGGAGCATCCAAATATTAGAGAAATTTTATTGTGAACTTCTCATCTATCGCAACTCCATTACATGCTTTGACAAGTGTGAACCAGGGCTTTCAGTGGGGAGGCAAGCATCAGAAATCTTTCGATACATTGAAAGAGAAAATCATTACAACACCATTCCTTGCACTTCCATATCTTAAGCATCCATTTGAGATTCAAATTGATGCAGGTGATTATGCCATGGCAGTAGTTTTGATGCAGCGTAGTAAGCCTACTTGTTATCATTCAGAAACCTTCACCAATGCAATAATTAACTATCCAAATTATGATAAAGTCTTGTATGCTTTGGTACAAAGCGTGAAGAAATGGAAGCCTTATTTGATGGGTAAGGAAATAATTATTTATATTGACCATCAACTTTGCAATATTTACAATCACAAGCCAAGCTATAACAAGTTAGACACTTCAGGTGGATGGGATTTCTACAACGGTTCCATTTGGTAATCAGGTACAAGAAAGTTACATACAGCAAAGTTGTTGATATGTTTTCAAGGCCTATTGTTAATGTGTTTTTCATTTTTAAGCATAACTCAATTATGCATGAAAGTTATATTGAACAGTATGCTCAAGATGATGATTTTAAAGATGTTTATGCAACTTGGATTCAAGGCAATCATGTTGAAGAATTCGATTATCATGTTCATAACAAGTTGTTGTATCACCTTGGCAAGTTATGTGTTCCACAAGGTGAAAGAGTCAACATCATAAGGGAAGCTCATACTTCTCTTATTGTTGGTCACTTTGGTGTAGGCAAAATAGTTGCAGAATTACAGATGTATTGTTATTGGCCTCGCATAAATGGAAGTGTTTCAAGATATGTAAGAGGATGTTCTATGTGTGATATTAGCAAACCTAGCAATAGTAAATTGGGTTTGTATACTCCAATTCCTATTCATTCTCATCCTTAGGAAAGTATTTCTATGGATTTTATAGGAGGACTACCAATGCCAAAGAAAAGTCATGATTATCTTTATGTTGTTGTGGATCACTTCAGCGAAATGTGTGTGTTGATGTCATGTAAGAAACAGGTTACAGTTGAACAAACCGCAAAGATGTTCTTCCAAAATGTATGGGTACAATTTGGGTTGCCCACTCCTGTTAATTTTTATCGATATTCTCAATTTTTCGGGAAATTTTCGTCAAGTTTATGGGAACTCATGGACACCAAGTTAAAGAAGAGCACAACATTTCATCCATAAACCGATGGTTAGACAGAAGTAGTGAACAGAATAGTAGTACATCTCCTTCGTGGATACTACAGTAAGCATCCTAAACTTTGGGATGACCATTCACATTACATCTAGCATGTCTATAGCAGAGCCAAGCATTCTTCAACTCAGACATCTCCATTCGAAGCATGTTTGGGATATTTACCGAAATTTCCCTTAAATTTTATCTTTTGGAAAGATGTGGTGGATGGACATAGTGATATAAACAAAGCCAAGTGTTTCATTGAACAGATTCAATTGGTGCATCAGATGCTACAAGAACAGTTGGAGAAGAGTCAAGCCAAGTATAAGGCGAGACATGACAAGCGTCATGTTGACCATATCCAGTGGGAGATCAAGTTTGGTTATTTATCAGCAAGGAAAGACTTCAAGGTGAAGGTAAAAAGCTTAAGCCAATCAGATATGGTCCTTTTAAAATCTTAGAGAAGATTGGTAATAATGTTTTCTGATTAAAGTTTCCACCATTCATGCAAATTTATGTTGTCGTGAATGTGGAAAACTTGAGATTATATGAGCCTCTTATGTTTGAATAGCAAGGAGAGATTGTTCAAATTCCATCCATATAAGACTTTTCTCCTGAATAATTAGAAGAATTGTGGCAAGATATTATTTTTTATAAGAGGATAAGAACTTCACACACGGGCAATGTGGAGTATCTTCGTGTGGGGCTCAAATCAACTAATCCAAGTAAATTCAAGTGGATTGAGATCGAAAAAGTGAGGGAGTTGTACCCTCACTTGTTCACTGAAATAAGACTTTTGGTGATCCAAAATCTTCCATTGGGGAGGAATGATCCAGGGGATCAGAAAAATGTTCAAACATTTAAGAGCTTGAAATCACTCAAAACCAGCACCAAAACGTAGTGCTTGTCATCATGTTTCCAACGCCGCTTGAATCGCCTCAATCCGATGTCATATGAGAAAGTTATGATGTTCTCAATTTTTTGCCAAATAGCTAAAAAGTCAAACAACATAGTTGATTGGGCTACTCACTGGGCAGTCTGTACGATGATGTCATCAATGAACTATGCAAGGTATGATGTCAAACAGACCAATCTCATGATGACACGTGGCAAGGTCATACAAGCAGGGTTGGTGATATTTGATTAGTTTGTGTTTTTTGTTTGTGGCCAACCGTAGGCCACCACATGGCCGAATGGAAGGTCCCCATGTGGCACTTACATGTTCACCAAAATATTGCAATAGGGAAAAAGGCCTCAGCGGGGTTCGACCCCTAGACCTCCGGCAAGCTAACACAATGCCTTACCAACACACTATTAAAATGGTTCTTAAAATAATATGGTGGGTGTTTTTATTTGAAAACAAGTAATGGTGTGTTTGGGGAAGAGGGGTCAAGTGGTTAGCCTTTGCTCCTAGTCTTATATGCCACCACATGACCAATGTAGAGGAGTGGAAGGTGGAGGAGCGAGGACTAGGCCCTGACCCAAGTTCTATGTGATGCCCACAATACCACCGACAAGAGGCTACAGTGGAGGGGGTGGGCAGATAAGCTCTAACCCTCAGTCACCAACCAACCTTGTAACCAACGGCTGGAGTAGCAGAGCTAATGCTCGGCCCCCGACCATATGAGCCATACAACCGCTCGTTGGGGCTGAAAATTTGGCGCTTAAGGGGTTATTGGAAAAATTCAAGAGGTGACATTTTGCATCTTTTTCGGTAGGAATCTCGCTGGTGCCAGGCGAATTTGTCACTTCGTAGTCAGCAGAAAAGCAAAATATGTAGAATGGTTAGCCAATTTTTGCAGAATTTCAAAGCATATAGCAGAGCTTGGTTTGAGGAAGCATATCTTACTCATTGTTTAATCTTTTGAGCTCATGAAGAGCCTAAATAAGGGTCTTTTAGCATTTTGAATCCATTGGCGACACTATTTTTTCAATTTGAGCACTATAAACTAATGTAATTTCATATTTGAGCATATAATTGAAGAGGCCCAACATTGGAAGTTGGACCCGGAGACGTAGCCCAGGAGGGGTGAACTCTGTTATCAAATTGTAGTGTTGTTTTGTTGTTTATGGTTCATTTTTCTCTGTTTTATTTCTGCAAAGTGTTGGGGCAAAGTGATTTCCTGTCATTTAATTTTTCAGCCCGGGGGTTTCGTAAACTTGTGAAGCATGCGTGTACTATATGTGCTACAAATTGTCTTTCCGTTTAGATCAATCTAACTACAAAATAACGAAAACCAATTCATCTAATCTATGAAATCAAATAATGAAAATGAAATTCAACTAACCTGTGAAATCAAAAACAACTAATGTATACTTAGTTACTCCAGCATTCAATTATGAAGTGTTACCTTCTTGAAATGATGTGTAAGAAACTATTTATAATTTAACTTCTAATGTCCTGGAAAAGCAAGTAAAGTGTGCAGAAAATAACTTAGTAATTTGAAATATGATTAAATCAATTTCTTAGAATGATCTCTAGGAATATCAGCGAATGCAATTAAATGAGAACCTTAAAAACAAATATAGAAGCACAAAAAAGTAAAATTCAATGATTGCATAGGTTGAACATTCAATTACCCAATTTGAAGTCACCTTCTTGGCCTGATCTTTTATTCAATTATACAATGAATTGATAGTTTGATCTAAGAAAATAAATAACAGAACATGAAAGGAAACTAAATAACTATGAGCTCTTGCCTCAAACTTAATCCAATTGGAAAATACATAAATCTTTCCTATTGAAATGTTTTTAGAAAAGCAAAGACTATACAATCATTCTAAAACTAATACTAAGAAAGCAAATGAACTTTAATCTATAAAAGCAATTAAATCTCACACATTTTAGGCAGCTGATCTAAAAGTGTGAGAGATGGTAAATCGAGATGCTTCATATGTAATCAAAACCAAGTGAAAATGAAGGAACATTCATGAGTAAGGTGCCACAATCTAATTATGTATTCAAAGCTTGAGCATAACTCCAATTTTACACATGAAAATGATAGGAAAAAATTTCCCCTATTTATATAAAAAGAAGAGAAGTTATCTCATTAATGAGAGTCCATGAATCTTTACCATATCTCTAGAATTACAATCAAAATAGGAAATGATAAGACAAGTCTTCTTAGAGTTTCAATACAAATAGGAAATGAGACACATATCCCCATGATCCCATAATCTTTTCCTCTCAAATTCGAATTTGGTTTTTGAAAACCACATAAAAGTCTTTTAGAAGCTTCCTTTTGACCTACACATGTCAACAATCTCATCTCACTTGTTAGGTATAAGCATATGCACATTATTTTATAATTTTTAACCATAAATTCACTTTAAAATGCTAAGAATTAATAAATTTTGGAAAAGCATAAATGTGACCCAATAATGATAATGGTAAGGTGAATGTGATGAAATGGAGATGAATGTAATGAAATAGAGGTAGAGTGAAGGTGATAATATGGAAATATAAGTGAAAATGTAATGGAAGTGAATGACAATTTCAAAGTCCAACATGCCCCCCAACTAAAGCTATTGCATGTCCTCATGCAATATATTACATTAATTATTTTTTATCCTTGAGCTTTGCTTTAACTTTGCATGATGTCATTTGATAACTTCATACTTCTGCAAAATCTTTTAGTTGAATTGCAACATGGTTGGTTCTTGTGTTACAACCATATTTTTTTGTTACGTTCATTTTTAATCTTTGAACTTTGCATAATATTAATTTGATTATTGTTGCAAAGTATATCTTTGTTGGATTGCATCATGATTGGTTATTGTGTGACAACCATGATTGTGTTTGTATCCAATGATCTTTTTACTGCTTTTGACAAGCCTTTGTATGCTCATAACAATAATATAATAGTTAATATCTTTTGAAGGTATGTGGATTTTTTAATGTGATATGAATATGGCAAAATATGAATATGAATGTATCCCCCCCAACTGATGATATTGGCAATTTTATGAGATGAGGAAGAGAAATGTTTTTTTTCCAAAAATTATCATCCTAGCTTTTCAAGGAATTTTGTGGTAAAAAGTTAGAAAATAACATACAATAACTTACCCTTTAGAAATGAATGAGTTGCATGTGTGGTGGCTACAAAATTATGATCACAATCATCTTCAAGTGGTTGGACAAGTCATGGAGAAAAGAGTCAAGATGACTTTTTATTTGCTTTTATTAAAACTTGTTGAATCTGATGTGGAATAGTGTTGATTCTGTTGTTGCCATTTGATTCCGCAGTTGTTATTTGATTCTGCAGTTGTCATCTGATTCTACAGTTGTTGTCTGATTTCACAGCGACTATCTGGTTCTGAAGCTGTTGTCTGATTCTGCAGCGGTCATCTAGTTCTGTAGCTGCATATCTTCTACATTTGCTCCAAAAGTCATCATGTCTTCAAAAGTCATTGGCACAATTCCTGCTATGTGAATAAATGTTTCGATGTCGAACATAGCAGAAAATTGTTGACTTAATGGCCATTAATGGATGCCACTAGTCAACACGAGAACTCTCACCAATGATGACAATGAAAGTCAAGATGCCCAAACACATCTTGCTAAGTATGAATAATTTTGTTGTTGTCGCGTACCTAGAAAATCCGATGAACAAGGGTGTTGCAAGAGCATCCAAATAAGGGCACTATGACCGAGTGTTGGTCTCCGCCAAAGTGGAAAGTTTTATCAGTGATTGGTTCCGTTATGTTTAAATAGCAAAGTAGAATGTAGGAATTTGTTTCTTTTTAATTTCAGTATCAGTTAGGGAATAGTCTAATCAGTTAGGGTCATTGTCTTGTATGTCTTTAATAAACAATAGTTATATAACTGTTTCTTTCATTTTAACAAACAAACAAAAAAGACGAGCATGTCAAATGTAAAATCTTGCAACACAAATAGAACTGAATGCATAAACAGTTGTATAACTAATAGAATAGAAACTGAAAAGTAACTACGCACAGTTCATATCACTGTAGACAAAAAGTATAAATGGAAGATTGTAAATCACTCTGGAGGTGTAGCATACGAGCATAAGTAATAAAAAGAGAGCAGACAATTTGTATTCATTTGAATCCATCTATAACAGCCATTATAATATTTTTTTATTGTTTTTTCCTAACCATTGAACAACTAGAATAGCAGACATGGTACATGCAGACTATTTCATTTATTTTCTTTTCTAAAAGAACAGCATGCAAATAATAAGGGTTGCATGCTAGTTTCTAGAACGAAGGTTGGTAATCCACAAAGAGAGACCACGACCGAAACAGACAAGCTAAATTACAAACAGTTCGAGCAAAAGCAAGTATGTGAACATTGGTAATAAAACCCCAGAACAAAGGTAACGGACACAAACTAAAACATTGTGATTTCTTTTCATTCCAGAACAAATATATATATATATATATATATATTCGCGTACATCTAACAGAGGGTCCGGAGATAGCCAACTAACAGTTAAAGAGCCGAGTTAGCCATTAGAACCCTAGACAAGGGTTTCAGTTCCAGAAAGATAAATACAAACATATTTAATTGTATATAATGAACAGTTATCAAATCAAATTAACCAGTGAAACCCTGGAAGGGAATTGTGAATAGCCTCCAGAAAGTCTTTCAAAATCATTATATCCTTACAAAATTTCGTAGAGTCAAATGAGGGTTTGTGCCAACAACCCAGGTCGCATAGCGACGACAGAGGCATATTAACTAAGGAATACCGGGACTCCATCCCATTAAGACAACATAAACTAAGCACAAGCAAATAAGTTGAGATAGTGGCAAAGCCTACCAGAACAAGGACTGTGGCGTTCATACCAAGCACGCCCACGAACCAAACCCCAACCTGCACAACCGAAACAGGGAAAGACTGTTAGCGAACTAACAACTGAAAGAAATAAACGAAGGGTAGAGAATTGTCACTACATTAAGGGAAGAAATTACCTAGAGTAGCACAAGGAGAAAGCAAAACCAGAGGTCACGAGCCACAATGACAACTTGAGGCGGAGGAGCCAAGATCTTTAGAACCAGCGTAAGACGAGGAGAAGAAAAAAATCATGGAGAGTTAAGTTACCTGAGCGAAATCGCGAACAGGAGGAGGCGACTGTAGACATACCCTGTAGCATGCACAACATGAATCAACTTTAAATCAGTGGAATAACCATTAAAGAACAATAACAGTGAAGCGAAAACAAGCCAAATGACTAAATAAGACATACAGTGACTATTTCACTATGCAAACGAACAAATTCATCACCCTGTGCACAAGGAGCCGAGCCCACAAATCACCGAGATAAATGCAAGTGCCATACTCACAGGCAGAGTAGTCCATGACCGATGCGCACAAAATCGCCGCTTAATATCATACATTTGCAGCATAAGAATTTCCAGACCAAACCCTCAACACAGAAGAAACGCAAAGCAAAATGACCGAGTAATGAACAGAGGAAGGGTTTTGGCAAAGACCGAAGAGCGGGAAACGCAAATCAAGGTAAGTTCCACCAACATAGTGATAATAAAGGCTGTCATAAATGCCACCTTAACTAAGTCCAGAGTCATCCGAAGATTAAATGTTAACCTCAACTGTTAAGTCCACAAGAAAATCATTATTTAATCGTTTAATCAGTGATTAATGTAATATTGTATCGTTTAAAATCTTTGTTGTGCAGAACCGTGCGGATCTTTGGGTTGGTCCCATGATAGTGGTATCAGAGCATGATTTAAAATTGGCTTGAGAAATGGAGGTAGGAAGACAAGGTCGTGGAAGAGGTGCTCGAAGGATAGCAGAGGAAGGATTGAGAGAGGAGATCAAGGTCCTTACTGCCCATTTGGAGGCAGTTGAAGCAGGGAGAATAAGGGATCCAGAGGTAGGGGATGACAACGAAGAGGAAGCTATAGTAACAACAAATGGATTGAATGAAGAAGGGCCATAAATGAGACTGTTGAAATCGGTCCTATTGGCGAGTAGCAAGCCTAAACTAGAAATCCCAAATTATTACGGCAGCTTGTCTACAGAAGTTCTATTGGACTGGATCAGCGAGTTGGATAAATATTTCGAGTGTGAAGAGGTCAGTGAAGACCGTAGAGTTAAGTTTGCTACGACAAAGTTGAAGGGACATGCAGCCCTGTGGTGGGATAGTGTCTAAATAGAGAGAAGGAGGTTAAACAAGTTGTCCATCAAGAAATGGTCAAGGATGGTGACCAAATTGAATGGCAGATTTCTACCTAAGGATTACCAGATTGCACTACACAGGCAAGCGCAGAATCTGAAGCAGAAAGGGATGACAGTAAGGGAGTACACTGAAGAGTTTTACCGAGTGAATTTAAGGGTCGGTTATACAGAGGACAACCCGGAGAAAACAGCCAGGTATGTAAATGGCTTAAGGTTAGAAATATTGGATGAAATCAGCATTCTTTCTTTGAAAAACATCAAAAAAGCATATCAGAGTGCTATGAAAGCAGAGGAGAAGATCGTCAGAAAACAAAATGCCAGAAGAGGACGGGGGACCAGTAGAGGAAGAAGACAGTCTTATGGGAGAGGGCGAACTGCTAGCATTAATGAAGAAGGCAGCAGTTCCAAAACTTCCAGAACAACAGAAAAAGGTGACAGTACGAGAGGTGGTAGGCCATATCAGTGAGGCAGAAGAAATGGCCAAAGCAGAGGAGCTAGTTATCAATGTTACAAGTGTCACAAGTGGGGCCACAGATCTTTTGAGTGTCTTGAGGCAGAACAAGCTGGACAGAGGGGTGTGTATGTCGCGCAGCCAGAAGAAGCAGAAGCACCTCCCCAAAAAGCAGAAAATGTACTAGAAACAGGGGAAGCCTTAGTTTTGAACAAGGTGTTGTTGAAACCAGCCAAGGAAATAGCTGAACAAACTCAGTGGAAAGCTTTGTTCCGGATGGTTTGTAAGTCACACGGTAAGTGTTGTAAGCTGATTATTGATAGTGGAAGTACAGATAATTTGGTGGCCACATAGATGGTGGAAAAGTTGGGGTTGAAGCGTTTGAAACACACCACTCATTACAAGGTATCATGGCTACAAAAAGGCCATCAGTTGCTGGTAGACGAGCAATGTGAAGTGGAGTTTCATATCAATAGATATAAGGATAAATTCATTTGTGACATAATGCTGATAGATGTATGTCACATACTGCTAGGCAGGCCATGGCAGTATGACAGGAAGGTGGTACATGACGGGAAGACAAATTGTTACAAGTTTTTCAAAGATGGGATCAAGCACACGCTTGTGCCCATCAAAGGAGGAAGAGTGTTGTTAATGAGTGGAAAGTAGTTTTTGAAACAAGTTGAAGATAACGAGATGAGCTATGTTATTGTTAGAAGAGAAAAGACGGTGCTGCTACACACAGAGGTGTCAGATTTTCCCACAAAATCCAGCAAATGTTGCAGGAGTTTAGCAATATAGGTGGTGGATGACTTGACAGATAAACTGCCCCCTAAAAGAAGCATAAGTCATCATATTGACTTTATACCCAGAGCAAGTTTTCCGAATAAGGCAGCATATCGGATGAGCCCCAAATACAATGAGAGATTAGAAAACAAGTGCAGGAATTGCTAGACAAAGGGTTGATAAGGGAGAGTTTGAGCCCTTGCACAATTCCAACAGTTCTCGCTCCCAAGAAAAGAGGAGAATGGCAGATGTGCACAGACTCGAGGGCCATCAACAAAATCACCATCCAGTACAGATTTCCACTGCCACGGATGGACGACATGATGGATTGCCTTTTCGGGGCAGCATATTTTTCTAATATTGATTTAAAGAGTTGGTATCATCAAATTCGAATTCGAGAGGGGGGTGAGTGGAAGATAGCCTTCACGACTAACGAGGGACTATATGAGTGGATGGCCATGCCATTCGGACTAAGCAATGCACCCAGTACCTTTATGTAGTTAATGAATGAAATGCCGAAAGAATACATCGGGAATTTTGTGATAGTGTACCTGGATGACATATTAATTTTCAGCAAAACGAGGGAGGAACACTTTCGACATGTTCGAAAAGTGCTGGAAAAATTGCAGCAGAATAAGCTGCTGATAAATATGAAAAAGTGTACTTTTTTGCAAAAAGAATTAGTTTATTTGGGCTTTGTAATAGCAGAAAATGAGCTGAAGATGGATCCAAAGAAGATTGCAGCAATAGTCAATTGGCCATCCCCGAAAAGCTTATTTGAGGTACGTAGTTTCCATGCGCTGGCGAGTTTTTACCGAAAAATTACAAGAAATTTCAGTGAAATCTGCACACCTATGTTGGACACTATCAAAAAGGCAAGTCAGCCTTTTCGATGGACTGAGGCAGCAGAGAGGAGTTTTCACTATTAAAGAAGAAGATCACAGAGAGACCGATCATGAGATCACTAAATTTTAAAAAGCTTTTTTCAGGTTCGTTGTGATGCAAGCGGTACGACTATTGGAGTTGTACTTAGCTACGAGGATAAACCTATTGCATTTTTCAGCGAGAAGTTGAATGAAAGCAAGCAGAAGTATTCATCCTATGACAAGGAGTTCTATGTTGTCATCCAACCACTGAAGCATTAGAGACACAATTTGTTGGGGAATGAATTTGTTTTGTTCTCAGATAATTATGCACTGCAGTATGTGATGCAACAACACAAGTTGAATCACAAACATGTTAAGTGGATTGAATATTTGCAGAGTTTCACCTTTGTGTTGAAACACATCAGCGGGCAGGGAAACAAGGTAGTGGATGTGTTGAGTAGGAGGGCCTTACTCTTGTAGGAGAGTACTATACAAGTGCTGGGTTTTGAGTACTTGAAAAATTTGTATCAGACTGACACAGATTTTAAGGAGGCTTACGAAGCGTGCCAAAATCCTTTGGTGAGAGATAATAGTCCATGGTTGGACTATAATTTGCAGGAGAAGTTGTTGTTTAGGGGAGGATAGTTATGCATACCTGACTGCTCAATGAGAGAGAATATTATTCGGGAGAAGCACAGTGGAGGTCTAACCGGACATTTTGGCATAGACAAGACATTAGAGCAGCTCAGCCATTTTTACTTTTGGCAAAAAATGCAAAGGGATGTGCAAGGATTTGTGACCAGATGTAAAGTGTGTCAATTGGCAAAAGGACACAGTGAAAACACGGGACTTTACACACCATTGCCCATTCCAAGTAAACCGTGGGACTCAGTCAGCTTGGACTTTGTCTTGGGTCTACCAAGGACACATCGAGGTTATGACTCGGTGATGGTAGTAGAGGACTGGTTTTCCAAGATGGCGCATTTCATCCCTTGCAGAAAAACCAGCGATGCCACTCACGTGGCCCACTTGTTCTTTACAAATATTGTCAGGCTACATGGTTTGCCTAAGTCTATTTTTTCTGACAGGGACGTGAAGTTTACAGGGAACTTTTGGCACACCCTATGGAAGAAGATGGACACGTAGTTGAGTTACAGCGCTGCTTATCACCCGCAGACCAATGGGCAAACAGAGGTGGTAAACAAGAGCCTGGGGAACCTGCTACGAAGCTTGATTGGTGAGAATTTGCGGATGTGGGATCGAGTACTTGCCCAGGCAGAGTTTTCTTATAACGACTCGCACAATCACAGCAGGAGTTGTAGTCCTTTTCAGATCTTGTATGGCATGCATCCTCGCGGAGTGCATGAGTTGCGAGATCTAGGACAGCAAGAAAGGCGAAGTGCTAATGGGCAAGATTTCGCTAACACGATGAAAGATTTGCATGAGCAAGTGAAAAATAAATTGCAGGGCAGCAGTCAAAAATACAAGCAGCAAGCAGATTTGAAACAGAGAGAAGTGCAATTTAATGTGGGGGGCGAAGTCCTCGCGCATCTGCGCAAGGAACGCTTCCCTAGAGGTGCATACAACAAGCTGAAGTACAAGAAAATAGGTCCCTGCAAAATCCTTCGGAAATTTTCATTGAATGCCTATGAAATACAGCTGCCACCAAGGATAGGCATTTCGCCCATCTTTAATGTAGCAGACTTGTTCCCCTACACTGCTGATCCAGAAGAAGAAGACAGAACCACACGGCCTACACGGAACACCCAAGATGGAAGTGAAACTTGGATGAGACAAATGCCTTACATTCAGCCTCCTGAGATCGAGAGAATCCTCGACACTCAGGTGGCTAAACGAACTCGGCGGAAGGAGTATCTGCAATATCTAGTCAAGTGGAAGAACCGTCCTATTGAGGACAGTTTGTGGCTTGATGCCAGGCAGATAGAGCAGACGGGTTCTTCAGTTGAGAAGCTCATGGACCGGAGTCATGATTTCTTTTTACCCCGGGAGCCTGATGCAGGAGCATCCAGCGAAGGGCACCATGACCGGGTTTTGGTCTCCGCCAACGTGGAAAGTTTTATTAGAGATTGGTTTCTTTATGTTTAAATAGTTAAAGTAGAATGTAGGAATTTGTTTCTTTTTAATTTCAGTATCAGTTAGGGAACAGTCTAGTCAGTTAGGGTCATTGTCTTGTCTGTCTTTAAAAAACAATAGTTATATAACTATTTCTTTCATTTTAGAAAAAAAAACAAACATGTCAAATGTAAAATCTTGCAACGCAAGCAGAACCGAATGCATAAACAGTTGTATAACTAATAGAATAGAAACTGAAAAGTAACTACGCACAGTTCAGATAACTGTGGACAAAAAGTATAAATGGAATATTGTAAATCATTCTGGAGGTGCAACATACGAGTATAAGCAATAAAAAGAGAGTAGATAATTTTTATTCGTTCGAATCCATCTGTAACAGCCATTATAATATTTCTTTATTGTTTTTTTCCTAATCATTGAATAACCAAAATCGCAGACATGGTACATGCAGACTATTTCATTTATTTTCATTTCTAAAAGAACAACACGCAGATAATAAGGGTTGCACGCCAGTTTCTAGAACGAAGGTTGGTAATCCACGAAGAGAGACCACGACCGAAACAAACAAGCGAAATTACAAACAATTCGAGCAAAGGCGAGTATGTGAACGCTGGTAATAAAACCCCAAAACAAAGGTAACGAACACAAACTAAAACATTGTGATTTTGTTTTCATTCCAGAACAAATATATATATATAATATAATATATATATATAATATAATATATATAATTATATTTTTCATGCATCTAACAGAGGGTCCGGAGATATCCAACTAACAGTTAAAGAGCCAAGTTATCCATTAGAACCCTAGACGAGGGTTTCAGTTCCAGAAAGATAAATATAAACATATTTAATTGTATACAACGAACAGTTATCAAATCAAATTAACCAGTGAAACCCTAGAAGGGAATTGTGAATAGCCTCCAAACAGTCTTTCAAAATCATTGTGTCCTTGCAAATTTTCACAGAGTCAAACAAGGGTTTGTGCCAACAACCCAGGTCACATAGCGACGACAGAGGCATATTAACTAAGGAATACCGGGACTCCATCCCATTAAGACGACATAAACTAAGCACAAGCAAATAAGTCGAGATAGTGGCAGAGCCTACCGGAACAAGGGCCGTGGCATTCATACCAAGCACGCCCATGAACCAAACCCCAACCTACACAACTGAAATAGGGCAAGATTGTTAGCAAACTGACAACTAAAGAAATAAACGAAGGGTAGAGAATTGTCACTACATTAAGGGAAGAAATTACCTGGAGTATTGGCCGCGCAAGGAGAAAGCAAAACCAGAAGTCACAAGCCACAATGGCAACCTGAGACGGAGGAGCCAAGATCATTAGAACCAGCGTAAGACGAGGAGAAGAAAAAAATCATGGAGAGTTAAGTTACCTGAGCGAAATCGCGAATAGGAGGAGGCCACTGTAGGTGTGACCTATAGCATGCACAACATGAATCAACTCTAAATCAGTCGGATAACCATTAAAGAACAATAACAGTGAAGCGAAAACAAGCCAAACGACTGAATAAGACATACAATGACTATTTCACTACGCAAATGAACAGAGTCATCACCCTGTGCACAAGGAGCCGAGCCCACAAGTCACCCAAGATAAATGCAGGTGCCATACTCACAGGAAGAGTAGTCCATGACCGGCACACACAGAATCACAACTTAATATCATACATTTGCAGCATAAGGATTTCCAGACCAAACCCTCAGTGCAGAAGAAACACAGAGCAAAATGATGAAGTAACGAACGGAGGAAGGGTTTTGGCAAAGACCGAGGAGCGGAAACACAAACCAAGGTAAGTACCGCCAACACAATGATAATAAAGGCTATCATAAATGTCACCTTAACAATTTTCATAATCATCCGAAGATTAAACGTTAACCACAACTGTAAAGTCCACAAGAAAATCATTATTTAATCGTTTAATCAGTGATTAATATAATATTGTATCATTTAAAATCTTTGTTGTGTGGAACCGTGAGGATCTTTGGGCTGGCCCCATCAAAGGGACATTCATGTATTCCCAGGCATGAGGACTTTCCATTAAAGCATGCAAGCCTCAAGGTGTTTTTGCAAGGATTTTAGACTCAAAAGACAATGGACTCAATAATTTGCATTAAAGTAGGCTTTATTTGTGAAATGAAAAAGGTTAGAAAATGAAAAATGAAAATGGAAGATAACAATAGAAAATAATAATGACAATGGGAAATAAGCATGTAAGTGAGCTTCTTGATTTTATTTGTGAGTTAGGCGGAAAGTGTATGTGAATAGAAGAAAATGAACAACTGACTCTTGCTGAAAAAAATTATTGTGGCTTGCTTTGAATTGCTGAGTTGGATTTATAATTCAAAAGGGAGGAAAGGTAATGGTTTTGGTGGATATG
This sequence comes from Pinus taeda, assembly GCA_000404065.3. NCBI lineage: Eukaryota > Viridiplantae > Streptophyta > Pinopsida > Pinales > Pinaceae > Pinus > Pinus taeda. The sequence continues at coordinate 79,485 of APFE031581498.1, forward strand.
GACATGGACTTGTTCTTATGTTTCTCATCGAATCGGTCCTTTGAAGACCAGTTGTGCGTATAATTAGTTTTCTTCAATGATCATTCCATCATCCCAAACCTGCAAAAAAAACTTGACATAAAGAACATAAATGTGTTCAAAAAGAAATGGCCAAATTACTTTCTAATTCTTATGCAAAATGTAAATGTCAAATAAAACAGATTAAGGAAAATTAAAAGTGTTATATTCAATCAAATTCATGATATTGATAACAATCCATTTTTAAGAAATAACCTTGAAAATTAAATTAACTCCCTATTGTCGGATGACTTCATGCACTATGCTCAGTAAAACAATTGGCATCACAAAAATTTGTTGTGCTCTACAAGTTAAAACTTCATAGAAAAATACACAACAACAATATTAATGCCAAATGTTCAAAATCATCTAAATAATTTTCCAATTGTTTTGCAAGCCATTATTGAATCGTCATTTGTGCTGCAAAAATAACATGCTGTCAAAAATATTTGAAGCGACAAAAATATGAAAAAGTACTTGTACAAAAAAAAATCAATCAAATTTTGCAAGTATTTTTCGCTTTATAAATTGCTTCCTTAAATTGATTGCGCATGTATTAATCATCACAATTTTATTTTTTTATTTTTTTTATTATATTTTTTTCACAAATAAAATGATTTATTTCATTCAATCTTTGAAAATTATTATTGTTCGTTGTATCAACCACAAATCTGAATTCATTGATTGTGTATTCATGCTTCATAGCATTCAAAACAAAATCACACCCTGACTGCACTAACACGTGACAAAACAAGTATACACATGGCTGCAACATTAAGTTAGTAATTTCTTCCCAAGTGTTCAAAGATATAATGAGGGTAAATATGTTGAAGAGAAGCAAAAGTCAAGTCCTTGTTTGATTAGAAGTCTTAGTCAATTAAATTTGTTAGTACCAGCAAAATGTCATGCATAACAAAAAAAAAAAAAATGTTTTCCTCATGCGGTCACCAAATAGGGTCTCGCAAAACCGTGATTTTCTCCTGAATTGTTAGGAATCCGAGGAAACGCTTTCTATGTCATTAAATTTATCCCATTCCCAAAAAACCCATGTCCCACTTTTTTCATATTCACCCTGGTTTACTTAGAAAATTTGTTTTAAAATCGGGTGTAAAGACAGTTTATGTTTTCTGGCAATTACATTTTCTGCAAAAATCAATTTCGGATTTCTCCTAAACGGTTACAAACTCCAAAAATCGCTCACTGTTTACCTAATCGCCCCTGCTCCAGAGAAAACCCATGTCTCAGTTTTTCAGATTCGCCCTGGTTTGCTCAAAATTTGCATTTTAAAATCATGTGTTTATCTTACTACGTTTTCTAGAAATACTCCGGTGATTTTTGAGTTGCAGGTTTTGAAGGTTGAGCTTGTGGCTGTGTGGATGTCTTCCAGAAAAGGAAAAGGGAAGATCTAACTATATCAATCATCCTATAAATAATTCTGGGGGACTCGAAATCTGGAATGAGATAAAAAAAATGGGACAATGCTTTGAAGAAATCTAACCGCATCATTTTTGTAATTCCGCAGATAACTCTTGCATTACAGATGTAAAGATTTTTCCACATGGATTTACAAGTTTGCAGTAGTTAAATAATTTTTATGATATACTAACAAAACAATTTCTCTTTGTAATCTTCCAGGTCACATGAAGTGCAGAAGAAAAGCATACTTGAGAGATTTATTTTGTTAGCATAGTTAAGATTTTATCCATCGATTCATTTTTAAATTTTGCAAAAATAAAATGAAAAAGTTTGATCTCATACCTTAAATCATCGTTTGTTATCTTTGCTTGTGTTCCTTGTTCTCAACCATTTGTTTTATTGCAAATTTTTCCTACCAAGGGTTAGTAGATGGGTGGTTCTTACTACACCATAAAACATCAAATTTATCCTAAAAACTATAAAAAATTATTTTTATTTTTCCTATCTATCTAAAAAAAAAATTAAGTATATTCATGCTGCCAATGAAGCCATTCACGGATTAGAAGTTTTGAAATTCTCATATCCCAACTTGAAAAATGTACCTCATTGTTTGTAAGGATATGCGAAATCAACTTGACCTTTTGATTTGCCGCAAGGATCTCTTCAAGAATTGATGAATATGGTGGCGTAGCCGCTTCTTGATACCATCCCTCAATTTAGCCTTTGGGTTGCATTCTAGATCCTTTGTCCATAAATGGTTAGTAAAAATAAAAACAAATAAAATACACTCTAAACTGAAAGCTAGTTACTATGCACACTTCCCTGACAACGGTACCAAAATGTTGGGACAAAGTGATTGGTTGTCATTTAATTTGTCAACCAAGGGGTTTCGTAAACTTGTGAAGCATGCGTGCACTGTATGTGCTAGAAATTGTCTTTCAATTTAGATCAATCTAACTACAAAATAAGGAAAACCAATTCATCTAATCTATGAAATCAAATAATGAAAATGAAATTCACCTAACCTGTGAAATCAAAAACAACTAATGTATACTTAGTTACTCCAGCATTCAATTATAAAGTGTTACCTTCTTGAGATGATGTGTAAGCAACTATTTATACTTTAACTTCTAATGTCCTAGAAAAGCAAGTAAAGTGTGTAGAAAATAACTCAGTAATTGCATGCATTAAATATTCAACCATTCAATATTGAAATATGATTAAATCAATTTCTTAGAATGATCTTTAGGAATATCAGTTAATGCAATTAAATAAGGATCTTAAAAGCAAATATAAAAGCATGAAAAAATAAAGTTCAATGATTGCATAGGTTGAACATTCAGTGACTCAATTTGAAGTCACCTTTTTGGCCTGATCTTTTATTCAATTATACAATGAATTGATAGTTTGATCTAAGATAGTAAATAACAGAACATGAAAAGAAACTAAATAACTATGAGCTATTGCCTTAAACTTAATCCAATTGGAAAATACATAAATCTTTCCTATTGAAATGTTTCTAGAAAAGCAAAGATTATATAGTCATTCTAAAACTAATACTAAGAAAGCAAATGAACTTTAATCTATAAAAACAGTTAAATCTCACACATTTTAGGTAACTAATCTAAAAGTGTGAGAGATGGTAAATCAAGATGTTTCATATGTAAGCAAAACCAAGTCAAAATGAAGGAACATTCATGAGTAAGGTGCCACAATCTAATTATGTATTCAAAGCTTGAGCATAACTCCAATTTTACACATAAAAATGATAGAAAAAATTTCCCCTATTTATACAAAAAGATGAGAAGCTATCTCTCCCCATATCTCTAGAGTACAATCAACATAGAAAATGATAAGACACATGTCTTCTTAGAGTTTCAATACAAATAGGAAATAAGACACATATCCTCATAATCTCATGATCTTCTCCACTCAAATTTGAACTTGGTTTTGGAAGACCACATAAAAGTCTTTTAGAAGCTTCATTTTGACCTACACATGTCAACGATCGCATCCCACTTTTTAGCTATAAGCATATGCACATTATTTTCTAAATTTTAACCATAAATTCACTTAAAAATGCTAAGAATTAATAAAGTTTGAAAAAACATAAATGTGACCCAATAATAATAATGATAAGGTAAATGTAATGAAATGGAGGTAAATGTAATGAAATAAAGGTGAAGTGAAGATGACAATATGGAAATATAAGTGAAAATGTAATCAAAGTAAATGACAATTTCAAGGCCCAACGCAAAGTAAACTAAAAACACTAATTTTATGTGTTTTTGCAACTTGATCCATTACCCACAAGACATAGACTTGCAAAAAAAAACTAAGAAACCTTTAAGATTTTAATTTCATATCAGGGTTTACGACCTATCCTCCTTATCATAAACCAATCACTTTAGTGGAATTTGAACCTAAGATTGTATTGTTTCAAGAGTTTTCGAAATTTTGAATTAATAATTTGAGCTCCCCCCAAGATAAATAAATAAATAAATAAAACCAACCTATTTTCCCCAAATTCCTCTTTAAATGGTCAAATTTGAAGGGAAACTAACCTTTGAAATGTGAAAATATCTCATTGAATGTCTTATCGATGATAATGTAGCTCCTCCACAAAATTTATCCAAGCGTTTTAATAAAACCTCCAAAAGACTTGATGTGATGTAAGGAATAGTAACAATAAAAGTTATTATATAGCAGAGATTATGGGATTATTCTATTGCTTCTTAAATGTAGAATTAAAAATAAAATTAAGAAAAGTTTATATATAGTTACTACCATGATAATACACTAACTTTTGTTAAATGTGGGATAAAAAATGAAATATAATTTATAAAAATTAACTTAATTATCTACTTAATGTTAAATCGGTTAAGTAAAAGATTTATTTTAATTTCGAAGGAATGTATTAAAGGAAAATTTGCGTGCAAAATTTGAATGGAAAGTATGGTCAAAATTTTCAAAACAATTTTAGTAGCATGTTTTCAAATAAATTTTAAAAGGAAATTTTGGGAGGGAAATGTTTCAAACGAAATATTATGAAGGAAAATTTTCAGCAACAAAATTTAGGAGAAAATTTGGAGGGAAAATTTCATTCCCTAAGCTATAAATTGTCATTATGAGAAAGTGCATTTGTATCATTCAACATCTTTTGTTTGAAAGTCATGGATTTTTTTGATAGTGAAGTTTATTTTTAGTGCATCAACATCTTTGTTAGATAACAACTCTATTCATATTGCTGAATATAACAAGAATGTTTTCACTATGAATAGAGAGTCAAATTTTCCACTTAATTATAATCCTAAGGACTATGAGAGCAACATTGACGAAATGAATGATGAAAATTTTCTTGTGAATAATCAAATTTTCCACTTAGTCTTAATCCTAAGGACTATGAGAGCAACACTAGCGAATGGCGGGATGAATAATTTCTTGTAAATAGAGTGTCAAATTTTTCACTTAGTCTTAATCCTAAGAACTATGAGAGCGGCACTGATGAAGGGCAGGATGAATAATTTCCAGTAAATCGAGAGTCAAATTTTCCACTTAGTCTTAATCCTAGAGACTATGAGAGCAACACTAATGAAGGGCAAGATAAAGAATTTACAGTAAATAGAGAGTTAAATTTTCTACTTAGTCCTAATCCTAAGGAATATGATAGTGGCACTGACGAAGGGCTGAATGAATAATTTCCAATAAATAAAGTCAAATTTTCCACTTAGTCATAATCCTAAGGACTATGAGAGCATCACTGACTAAGGGCATGATAACGAATTTCTAGTAAATAGAGAGTCACATTTTCCACTTAATCATAATCCTCAGGACTAGCGGCACTAACGAAGGGCGGGATGAAAAATTTCCAATAAATAGAGAGTCAAATTTTCCACTTAGCCCTAATCCTAAGGACTGTGAGAGAAGCACTGATGAAGAGAAGGATGAAGAATTTCCAGTATATAAAATCACATTTTCCACCTAGTCTTAATCCTAAAGATTATGAACACGTCATTGATAAAGGGGAGGATGAAGAATTTTCTGCAAATGATAATTTTATTATGAAAAGAGAATCAAATCTTCCACTTAGTGTTCATGGTGATGATGAATTTCCTCCCATCAAAGGTTTCAAAAGCATAGCTAAGGATGGTGAAGAATTTCCTCCAAGAAATGATTTGAAAGGCAGAAAAAATGATAATGAGATTCCTCCAAGCGAGGATTTCAAAAGAACAGATGAAGATGGTGAATAATATCCTCCGAGTTAGTATTTCAAGAGTACATATGATGGTAGTGAATAATTTCCTATAGGTAAGGATGGTAAAGAATATTTTCCAAGCAAGGATGATGATGAATTTCCTAACTATGTTCAGATTGATCATAGTGAAGATAATATTCATCCTAATGATGATGAAAATGCTTATAGAGAGGATGATGAAATGATGGAGACTTTGCCAACAAATATTGTATCTAGGAAGAGGAGTATATTTTTTCATATAAATCCAATATATTCCAGTTATAAAAGGGGTAGGGAAGAATATCTCGCAAGAAGTTCTATTAGTGATCTAATTTCAAGTGAATGTTGTCAAAATGATTGCTTTAAACATATGGATTTCAAGTTTCGATTGGAGAAGAGGAAGATATATTTGTCAATAAATAAAAGCATACAAATTCATATTTAGTGGGGTGCATGCAATCTACATTGTCAAGTTATGATTATCATATTGAGACTTTATTGCTCTGTAGAAACACTTTCAAAATGTTTCATTCAATTGGTAATTTCTGTCTACCAAGAATCCAAGAAAAATTGGAAAAAATGTCTCACATTTATTTAGAAGCACGTCATAGACGAGAATTTGGACCATGAGCAAATATTGCAATGTCATGGATGCAAGACTTATTTTCAAAGCATGGAGTGTATGCCAAATAAAGACACAATACATATTCCAGATAATTTCTCAAGAAAAGAAATCCACAACTTATACAAAAAATATGCAGAAGGTGTTGAAGGAGATGGTAATTTTATTACATATCAATATTTTGCGAAAATATCGAAGAAAGAATTCAACAATGTATGTATTCCAAAGAAGACAGTGATGGGGGTTTGTAGTACATCTGCTTCTTTCAAATCAAAAAGGAATAAATGTCAAGAGATAAAAAGAGGTATGCATTCATAACATTATTTTTTTTAATTATATAGTATCAAATATGAAAATGTATTTGTTAATAGGTCTCTTTTATGTTATGTGCAAATTTCATTATCAAAGCACTTCAAGAGCATCGCAATCAGCAAACAAGTGAAAATAAAAAGTTGTATAATTATCGAAAGAAGTGTTATGATAATCCAAATAAGTTGTATAAAACTTCATAGAAAAATACACAACAACAATATTAATGCCAAATGTTCATAAATCATCTAAATAATTTTCCAATTGTTTTGCAAGCCATTATTGAATCGTCATTTGTGCTCCAAAAATAACATGCTATCAAAAATATTTGAAGCGACAAAAATATGAAAAAGTACTTGTACAAAAAATAATAATAATTCAATCAAATTTTGTAAGTATTTTTTGCTTTATAAATTGCTTCAATAAATTGATTGCACATGTATTAATCATCACAATTTTATTTTATTTTATTTTTTTCAATTATAATTCTTTTTTTCACAAATAAAATGATCTCTTTCATTCAATCTTTGAAAATTATTATTGTTCAATGTATCAACCACAAATATGAATTCACTGATTGTGTATTCATGATTCATAGCATTCAAAATAGAATCACTCCCTAACTGCACTGACACGTAACAAAACAAGTATACACATGGGTGCAACATTAAGTTAGTAATTTCTTCCAATTGTTCAAAAATGTAATGAGGGTAAATCTGTTGAAGAGAAGCAAGAGCCGTTATTTGATTAGAAGTCTTAGTCAATTAAATTTGTTATTGTTAGCAAATCCTCGTGCGTAACAACCCAAAAAAAAAAAAAAAAATCATTTTCTTCACGCGGTCACCAAATAGGGTCCCGCAAAACCGTGATTTTCTCCCGAATGGTTAGGAATCCGAGGAAACAGTTTCTGGGTTATTAAATTTATCTCGTTCCCAAAAAAATCCATGTCCTAGTTTTTTCATATTCACCCTGGTTTGCTCAGAAAATTCGTTTTAAAATTGGGTGTCAAGACAGTCTACGTTTTCTGGCAATTACATTTTATGCAAAAATCAATTTCAGATTTCTCCTAAACGGTTACAAAATCCAACAAATCGCTCACAATTTACTTAATCGCCCCTACTCCAGAGAAAACCCATGTCTTAGTTTTTTTCAGATTTGGCCTGGTTTGCTCAGAATTTGCATTTTAAAATCATGTGTTTATCTTGCTGTGTTTTCTAGAAATGTTCCGGTGATTTTTGATTTGCAGGTTTTGAAGGTTGGGCTTGTGGCTGTGTGGATGTCTTCCAGAAAAGGAAAAGGGAAGATCTAACTATATCAATTATCCTATAGATAATTCTAGGGGAATCGATTCATTTGTAAATTTTGCAAAAATAAAATAAAAAAGTTTGATCTCATACCTTAAATCATCATTTGTGATCTTCGCTTGCGTTTCTTGTTCTCAACCATTTCTTTTATTGCAAATTTTTCCTACCAAGGGTTAGTAGATGAGTGGTTATTTTTTTTTTTGACAGGAACAGTTAGTTTGATATATTGATTCTCGGCAGAAATGCCTCATTTCAGGTTACAATGAGATAGGCAAAGCTCAGATTTCTCCTCGGCCAGGAACCAAATGGCTTCCCCCCTAGTGAGCCTGCGAATTCTGTAGACTATATTACGGGTGATCTTCTCTATCTTTCCTGATTTACAGATACAAACAAACTGCTTCAATAAAAGACAGTAGAACATTTTAAACAGACAGTTAAGGGATGGGATCCCAGCCTTCGTCTCCGTCTCTTAGAAGAACTCCGGGAGGGAGGAGAACCGCTTTGTTGGCTTCAGCATCAGCTTCTTTATTGTTGTCTCTCTTAACATGAAGAAATTCCAGACTCTGAAAGGAATTTATCAGGGATCTAATTCTGCTCATCAATCTTGATAACCTTAAATCTGAAGGAGAAGAATTGTCCACAATGGCCTTTATAATAGAATAGGAATCCCCAATTACAGTTGCCTCTTTGATACCCAGAGAAATAAGCTGTTTGAGGCCCTGGAGAAGAGCCCGCACTTCGGCTTGAATGCTGGTATTGAAGCCCACTCCTCAGGCGTATCTAAATTCAGTTCTGCCCTCTGCACTTTTGACTACTCCACCTGCACCAGATATACTAGGATTACCTTTTGCTGCCCCGTCAAAAAAGAGAGCATTTCTTGCCGCCTTGGTGTAAAACTCAAAGAATTTTGCAGCCTCAAGGCGAATTTGCCATTTTTTTTTAGAGAAGGGGGATGTCTGGCAATATCAGTGAAATGGAGATCAAGAGAGGCGCCCCAATCAGCTTCTTGTCCACTTAGATCTGCCCCATCGAGCTGATCTCCCAAACAGTCGCTTAGATGACTTTTGATTTTTACCCAGATAATCTTGAGATCACTCTTCTTGTCTCTAAATATCCTTTGATTTCTTTCCAGCCATATATGCCAGCAGATTAATTTGGGAAGGGCGAGCCAGGCTTCTTTGATGTGAGCGTTCTGAGGAGTGCCACCCGAGTACCTTAGCTTCCAGTTTGAAAACAAATCAGAGCAGCGATTGGGGAGGGCGAAGTCTACGCTCCATGGGCTTAAGGCCTCTTTCCACAATTCAGCAGTAAACTTACAGCGGAGCATCAGGTGGGAGGCATTTTCTTCGTCGTCTCCACATAGCGAGCAACGGGAGGGTCCCATGTATCCTCTTTTCCGCAGCCTGTCGCCAGTCAATATTCTCTGGTGACAAAGAAGCCAGCAGAATGAGTCTATTTTAGGGATCGTTGTCTGAGACCAAATTATATACCTGGGCTACGGATCAGGAGGAACATGAGGATGCAGAGAGATCTGCCTATAACCCTGCGTGACTGAGTAACGCCCAGGGGTCGGACCCCATCCCCGAGTGTCAGGTTTCCTGCTGTTCATTGGAGCTTTGCCTTTTAAGAGGAATAGGAAGATGGCATATTCTTTGGAAAGGTTCTGAGGCACCTCTATCTTTACCCAATTCTGCCAATCGCCATTCTCCCAGTGTGATATATCCCACAGAGTTTTGAGACCCGCTCTGTCCATCCAGTCTCTCAACAGAACCAGGGATTGATCTTCAGATAGGGGATCACTACCCATGATACGGTCATCCTAGATTTTAATGCGCTTTCCATTTCCAGGGATCCAGTGCGCATGGAGGTGTTTAAGCCCCGAAAATCGAGTCGACAACAAGGGGGATACCCACCCGGTCCGGACCTTGGTTGGCAGCTCCTTATCCGTTTGGTATAGCGGGTCCGACTGGGGATAACGGGACCAATTTCTCAATATTGGGTGTGTATGTGTGTGTAGAGTTGAACTATGTTGATCAAAAAGTATTTTAAAGCTAATCTAATTCAGATTCTTTAACTTTACTCTATGCTATTGTAATCTAGTGAGAAACAACACATCAAATCTATTCTAACTCGGGATTGTATATCTTCCATTATGCGATCTAAAAAGATTTCGAACAATAACTAGTAATAAAGATCATTCAGCTATTATAAGAATAGAAATCATTAAAGATAAACCACTTTGCATAAGAAGTTAGGCAAAACAGTTCTGAATAACATATCGCATAATAAGCCATTCATATGTCAAACATAAACAATATGACTCCACCGTACAAAAGTGCCAAATGATAACCCATATATTCATGCAATAACATATAAACAACTGAAACTGTAAATCGCTTAAAGAATATAAGCAGAAATTGCCAAGAGATAAAAGTACCATTTATGACTAATTTTACCCATAACCTTCAAGCAAAAACAATCTATCTCTACTTGTTCTAAAATCTACCAAGAGTACAAAAGTGCAACATCAGTAGCAGATATCAAAATGCAAGTAAAAATAAATCTCGATCCATCCATTCATCAAAACCTCCTCTGAGGGTGCAGAAGTGCATGTTCTGAGGATAAGTTTTTGAAAAATCTCTGGACCCTTCTCTAAATGCATGAGAAGGGTTAAAATACTACTTCCTAATTCTAATAATAGTGTTTTTTACAAAATTTTAGGATACGGTTCTCAAATGACCGTCCTTTTTCTAATCTAAAACAAAAAGAAACAACAAACTTCTAAAAATAAGCTATTTTTGAATTTGGTCCTTAAAACTGCAAGTGTTCATCATGGATTTGAGAAGAGTCGGTTGGCCGACTTCTGCGCTGAGCTGGGATGCAAAAACAGAATCTATGAGAGCTGGCACTACTTTCTCGGCTGAGTTTATGATGCATTTCACAGTCATCCATTGACTGTGTGGCTTGACTAAGTATGCCCAATAACACTCTCAATTCAACCTGTTCAATGCCTGGATCGCTTTTCCTTTTCCTGCGCCTTCTGCTTCCATCCTGTCTCCATTAGTGACTTGTTTGGTAGGTACCCCGGGGTGGTTTCTGTGATTAAGTTGGCTCTGTGTAAATTTTCATTTACACATTCGATAAGAACGCTCGCCTGTGTCGCCGCTGTCTCTGCCGCCTGTTCTGCCTGCCTGATTTGATCGTCCCATTTGTTAAAGAGAAATTCTTTATGGCTCTCGTTTATTCTGGGTGCATTTGCTCTCTTCCCTTCCTCTCCATCCTGCCAAGCTAGATACTCTATCACTCGTCTGTCAATCTGGTCGTAGTCACTTCGCAAGTCCGTCACTTGATTGATGAGTTTATCGCTCAGCTCGCAATAGTGACTTCACTGCGATATTTTACGTCCCAACTCTTCTTGTTGCTGTAGAAGTTGTTCATTTAAGCTAGTAGACTCTAAAACAAATTCGGCAAGCTTGGGCTCATCCTTATGTATTTCTTGTAAAGCTTGCAACTGCTTTCCTTTTTCGTCTAGGCTTCTTTGATAGCTTATCTGCATCTGCTGAAAGTGTTCTTGTAGTTTCTCGAGTTGTTTGGACGCTTCAATACTAGCATTGGCTTGTTGTAGCTGTTGTTGTAGTAGCTGTATTTGGTTTTCTTGGTCCCTCAACAGTTGCTGAACTTCCGACGCCTTGTCGATAGTCGCAGAAGCGTATGCTCCTGCGATCTGAGACAATTTCGTGATATTTTCTGTCGGGTTGTTGTTAGGGTCTTTCCATAAGATGTCCAAATGTTCAGCATCCTATGACAATGTATTCTCCAGCTTTCTCTTTTTTCTTTGTCTCCTCACCACTGCTTTATGTTGGGGACTATAGAACACATCCAGTGGGGGAATTTCCTCTATACTAAGTAGAAGCTCAGAAGGCGGAGCGATATGACTTTGCTCCATTTCTGAGACACTACCGACCATGGTCGAAACCATTTCCTGTGTTACCTGTGCATTGCTCACAGGTATTCTTGGGACTTGCCCTTCAAGGCTGATTAGCTCGTTGAAGTTTTCCCATTCTTTGTCAAGCTCTGTTGTGACGAGTGGCGATTTAATGACGGGAGGAGGGATATCTCTTGGTGGGGAGGCGATAACTTGTTGTTGCAACATTGCACTTGACTGAGCTGTATCTTTAGCTGTTTCTTCACTTTTTCCTTGGTCGCTTGCAGAATTGTTAGAACGTTCAGGCGTTCCTTGGGCAGCGTCAGGATTTGGAAGTACTGGAGTTTCCGCTGAGGCTAATACTGGGAGTAGGCTCTCTGGCGAGCAGTCGCAGCTTTTCTAGAGGAACACTGGCTAGCCTTCTTTCTCTATATAACAAAAACCTTTGGAGCTCATCTGGGGATAACCTCGATCGAGCTTCTCGTAAAACTTCCTGGAGTGAACTTTTACTTTGAAACAAATCATCAAATAAATCTTTCTTTCCAACGAACACTTTTATTCTAACACTTATAGTGAAATCATGGGCAACATTATTTAGGTCAAAAGGCCGAGTGGGGAATTTAAATAACTGTAGAGACGTCACATTCTCAACTTCAGCGAAAGTGTGTCCTACATCGAACAATGAGAAGGCCCCACAAGCCACAGGAAACTGAGGCCATATGGCCTTCTTCTTGTCTTTTAGTTCTTTGGTTAGGCCGCCTTCTGAGCAAGTTTGATAGGCAAATTCCCTAGCCAAAAGCTTGTCGGGGACATATAGAGGTAGGACATGTGGAGGTATACATCATCCTATATAGGGGTAAGATGAGCCCATGGCAAATCTGATAGAAGTGAGGGGCAAACTGGGAATCCCATAATACTTTGTGATAAACATGAATAGGTGACGGGTCCTGGGTAGACCATTTCCAACCAATAGTTGGGAATTTAGATACATAGCAAATAGAATCCATAATATAAGCAGATAGATAAAAATGAGGATAGACCCTTTGAGACAAGGATCTCTTAGACCGGAAATTCATAACAACAGTGTATAGGTTATCAGAAAATATTTTGGCCCAATCCACGATATCGGCATTCGTGGCGGCGTCTATGAGTGGTAGCCATTCAGACGAAAATTTATTTATGTCTGGCATCCCAAACAGCCTGCAGAGCATGGCCGCAACAAAACAATACGGAGATGTGAGGGAACCAGTGCTGTACATACCGTTTTTGTCCTTTTTTAGCGGCTCCTCTCTTCTGGTCCATTATTTAGTGGTTTCTGCCAGATTTGGGTTCTCTGCTGCAAATTTATTGACAAATTGCGCGTTTTAGGTCATCTGAGGCTCAGGAAGATGATACATAAGCTTAAAGTCTTGCATGGCGAATGATCCTATGAGCCCATGTCCCTGAACTTTGAATTGTCTGCCTTGTAACTCTGCATTGTCAAGTATCCATTTGATCATATCTGTATACGGCAAAATTTTGGTTCTAGCTGCTATTCGGTGAAGAAATGAACATTCCAACTCTTCTAAGGATGCCTCGGAAGAGTTTTGTGATCCCGCGGCGCTATCAACCTTCATTACTTTAGGATTTTCTTCCTCTAGCAGTCTATACATGCCTTCCCAGGTCGAAATTCCTACGTCCTTGTTGCATGCAGTGTCTGTATACAAGGGCACCATCTCCTTCGTCTTTTCCTTCGTCTCGGAGCCTTGGGCTTTATGTTTCTTTCCCATTTGCTCCTGCGTTTGGCTTTTGAATCTTCTTATCTCTTAGTTCCTGCAGATTACGAGCGAAGTGGAAATGACTGATTGAGAAAGGTGATGGGAGAGTTTTAAATGCAACAGATATACCAAATATGCCACCTTATGTGAAATAATTGTTTAGAAAAGCACGCGTCTTCATTTCATTTAATAGCTGACAACTAATCCATTTACTATCATTAAAAGCGCATGATCTGGGGTCAGATTATGGTAAGTGGCTGTTCTTTGAATGGCGCGCCCGAAGGATTCGTGATTAAATGATTCATGATTTGCTTACGTTACATTGAGGATCGTGCCATCGCAAGTCGCGCTAATCGAAAATCGCCAGATCGCAGATTGCGCCATTGCGGCGATTGCAACATCGCAGGTCGCAACATCGCGGGTCGCAGAAGTTTGATGTTTGTTAAGTATTTCCAGTTTATTTCTGCGATATGCGATCTTGCGATCGGTGTTATCGCAAATCGGCAGATCTTGAGGTTTTTCCTTATGAACATTACTTTACTGCGATGCGACATTAGGCTTAACATGGGGGCCTTGCGCATACCAATATTATAAGGGAATGAAGGCATTTCCTATCTTTTTGTAATGCAATTTTTTGAAGACCTTTACCTTATCGTAGACTTTAGGTTAAAAATATTCGAAAGACCTCTCTAAGCTTACGATGGTAACTTTATTTTGAAGAAGGAAAACTTGATTTTTCTCAAAATTAAACTAGGGGTCCCCATTCTTTTAGCATTTTGGACAAATACTTAAATGAAAAAGGGGGGGTTGTTGCTGGCCACAACAATTGGCGATTCACTTCGGAGAACCAGTTATCTCTAACCTTCTTTTGGTGTTTTTCAAACTTCTAAAAAAAATAAAAGATTTCTCAGAAAACTTAAACTTTATTATAGAAAGATAAAAATATTATACTTCAAACTATCAATGATATTTTTTTTCAACTCCTTTCTATTTACTTGTATCCTTAGCTTGTTCTTGTGTTTACACCAGCCCTTACTTGGTCTTAAATAAAAATTAAAATAAAGTCTTCCCTGTATAGTAGTGCTTTTTAAATATGCTTCTTTGTCGCAGGTAGAGCCTCTGCTGCCAGCAGGCATCCATAGCCTCGACAGGGTTACCTATTATCCAGTAATGATCCTTTATCCTGCTTAGGTGTGTTTACAACCATTCAGAGAAAAACCGATTTTGACACTTTTTCTTTTTAATTCTCTAAAGAACAATGTCTTGGTTTGGTGGCCAAATTATGACACAGTCACTCACTTGATCTAAATTTTGCTGAACAAGCTGGCTCGTGATGAGACCCCTTGTCTTTTGATTGCAACAATCTTGAGTCGTTGCCCTGTTTTGGTGCACAGTTTTGGCAAAGTCAACAAGTTATAGTATCTGTGATGATGATAAGTCGACTCGTGATGAGACCTCTTATTCTTTGAGATATAGTGTTTTCATTGGATTGCTTCCCTGAATGCTGCGATTTCCTTTAGCAGGGAGGAAGTCAATTTTATTTCCTTAAGTAAGTTCTGGACGACAATAATAGAGCTTCTTTGGAAATCGTTGTTTCTACAGGGACTCCTCATTTTGTCATTGATGCCTTTCATTGTACTGACGTAAAACAATTGCTTCACTAAGATTGCTTTCTTCAATTTTTTGGAGTTGAAACTAATATCATATTTGGATTAAATTTCTATTGATAATAAAGATCAAGTTTCAAAGAAAAAAAATTGTCATTCATAGAAGCAGAAGTTCAAAATCTTGATAGAGAAAAAGGTGTCTTTTGTAAACGTAAAATGTTGTTGACCAAAGCAAACTTTATTTATGGAGAAAAATTCTTAACGGAGTGAGAAGCAGACATTCCCTAGGGTTGTGTAGAAAATAGAGATGATCTCTTCTCTTATTTTAACTATCAACTATTAAAAAGTAAACCTAACTACCTAACTAAACTACTCCTACTCCTACTCTAACTATATATAAAAATTTGACTAGGTGAAATGATATTTCCAATGGAGCCACCTTCTCATTTTTATTCCTACACGTATGTAACTTTCCAACGTTAGTGTTAAGAACGAAACTTTTCTTGGATTGTTAACGTTGGATGTGGAATAAGAATGTATAATTCCAGTTGGAATTTTGTCCGAAATTTCTTTCTCGCAAAAACTTCTTTCCAACAGGATATCTATTGGATCATAAAAATAAGGATGAAGTCCCATTATAGCTTGATGATCTTGTAATAGAGGAATTTTTGTACTTCCTTGACACAGTTTAGCTTTCCAAAATGGTAGCTCGTCTTTTGGACGTTCTTTGATAAGGTGCTCGACATACCAGAATAATCTATCGAAAGTCTGAAAATTTAAAACACAATCCGATTTTGTACAAAATGAGTGCAAGTGAGACAACAAAAAAAATGGTTTTTTGTACAAATAAAGTTATAGCACAACTGGGATTGGCTTGGAATATTTTGTTGTTCACAAGAACTGGCCAGAGTTATGGGATCTGAGCAATTTCGAATTCCATCTTGTGAATCAGAAGGCAAGTTATGATTGTGAACAGGCATGGGGGGTTCTTCATGATATGAATCATAGATCGGGATATCGTCTTGGTCAGCAAAATCAGGCAAATGATCTTTGGCTTTGAAATGAGGATTGAATGATATGTTTTCCGAATTAGAATATCTCTCATTGTTTGAGCTTTGATGGGTTACTTGAAATAGATTAATAACATCATTGTTGGCAAAGTAACCATCATAACTAATTTTACCAGTTTCCCTAGATTCTTCCTTTTGGTCATATAATTTCAGACAAGGTGATTCAAGTGATCCTTGTTTGGAAAGAATCAAAGGATGTTCTGTAGCTATCTCTTTATTTTGAAAATCTAACAATGACTTATTTGAATTATCCTCTATTTTTTTTTAAATATCTTTAATGTTGAGAGGGGAAAAGTTATCATCATTAAAAACATCAAGATAAAGAGAGAGGTGTGATTCTGAAGCAACGCATTTAAAAATATCACCATGAAAAAATCTTCGTTCATCAGATTCAACATAGACATCGGGTTTTAGATCAAACCTTTGTGTACTGATACTTCCTGAATGAAAAATAGTTTGTTGTTCTAACCTTGGCATCTGCATTTGTTGACTTGTAACGATATTATCTGACCTTCTATCAAAGTCATCTCCTGGTTCCAAGGCAGGCTTCCCTCCAACGTCCTCGCTTTTGTCTTCTTGTATTAGAGTATGGATAACTCATAGGCTTCGGGGGCTTTCTTCATTATGAGTGATTTGTATATTCAAATTGGAATTATCGTTCATATTAGAAAGAAATGAGAAAAAAACTTGAAATAATTTCTGCTTGATCAGATATAGGAGGTAGGGAATGTTTAGCATAATCTAAAGATTCTTCATCTATGAGTTCACTTTCAAGATCGTACTTTAGACAATCAAGATGAAATCGCATATTAAAATCCCTAATAGATTCATCTTTTTTTCGAAGATAATCAATTTCATCGTATACCTGGTCATAGTCATAACAATCAAATTCAAGAATGAAAATCTTGATGAATGGGTCCCAGCTGTGAATTGATGCAACTGGGAGGTTTCTGCACCATTTTCTAGCTTCCGCCGTGAGTGTAAGAGTAAAAGTTCTGCATAAAATGCCTTCATCAATTCTTTGAATATCATAACTTGAAACTCTTTGAATAAATTGAAGAGCATGATTAATAAGAAGATAGATAAAAAGGAGGATAGACCCTTTGAGACAAGGATCTCTTAGACCGGTAATTCATAACAGCAGTGTATAGGTTATCAGAAAATATTTTGGCCCAATCCACGATATCGGCGTTTGTGGCGGCATCTATGAGTGGTAGCCATTCAAACGAAAATTTATTTATGTCTGGCATCCCAAACAGCCTGCAGATCATGGCCGCAGCAAAACAATACGGAGATGTGAGGGAACCAGTGCTGTAAATACCATTTTTGTCCTTTTTTAGCGGTTCCTCTCTTCTGGTCCATTCTTTAGTGGTTTATGCCAGATTTGGGTTCTCTACTGCAAATTTCTTGACAAATTGCGCATTGTAGGTCGTCTGAGGCTCAGGAAGATGATACATAAGTTTTAAGTCTTGTGCAGCGAATGATCCTATGAGCCCATGTCCCTGAACTTTGAATTGTCTGCCTTGTAACTCTGCATTGTCAAGTATCCATCTGATCATATCTGTATACGGCAAAATTTTGGGTC
Organism: Pinus taeda; assembly: GCA_000404065.3. Classification (NCBI taxonomy): domain Eukaryota; kingdom Viridiplantae; phylum Streptophyta; class Pinopsida; order Pinales; family Pinaceae; genus Pinus; species Pinus taeda. Next base: position 97,371 of record APFE031581498.1, read on the forward strand.
TAGCTGCTATTCGGTGAAGAAATGAACATGCCAACTCTTCTAAGGATGCCTCGGAAGAGTTTTGTGATCCCGCGGCGCTATCAACCTTCATTACGTTAGGATTTTCTTCCTCTAGCAGCCTATACATGCGTTCCCAGGTCAAAATTCCCGCGTCCCTGTTGCATGCAATGTTTGTATACAAGGGCACCATCTCCTTCGTCCTTTCCTGCGTCTCGGAGCCTTGGGCTTTATGTTTCTTTCCCATTTGCTCCTGTGTTCGGCTTTTGAATCTTCTTATCTCTTAGTTACTGCAGATTACGAGCGAAGTGGAAATGACTGATTGAGAAAGGTGATGGGAGAGTTTTAAATGCAACAG